>PVJN01001285.1:0-146425 GCA_004026805.1 Lasiurus borealis | reverse complement strand
ATCTGACAAGCTGACCATGGATCCTATAAATAGCGTATCCTTTACAAGTTTTCCAAAACTATTTTTGACTTTATAATAGACTAGATTTCCAAGATACCATAAAAAATGTTTTCTTAATCCCCTCTCCTATTTTCTTCAACATACTTTGGAAGCCAATGCATACATTTAATGACTATAAGTGTACTATTTTGCTTGGCTGGCATCCTAATGTGCCTTTAAAGAATTAATCAACTTAAAGTTCCTAAAATGATTAATTTTTAATATGTTTCACAGAGTCTGTAGCATTTTATCCAGCATAAAGTATAGACACATTGGATTTCAGATTACTTAATTACTATTCATAATAGAATAATAATTCTAAAGTTTCTTTTAACCTCATAGACAAACAAAAGAAGCAGGCAAATACAAAGTCTTTTTTAAATTTGAATATGATGTCATTTGCCCTAGCTGGTTTGGTGAATAGAGTCGGCCTGGGGACTGAAGGGTCCCGGGTTTGATTCTGGTCAAGGGCACATGCCTGGGTTGCAGGCTCAATCCCCAGTGGGGGGCATGCAGGACACAGCCGATCAATGATTCTCTCTCATCATTGATGTTTCTCTCTCTCTCTCTCTCCCCCTCTCCCTTCATCTCTGAAATCAATAAAAATCATATGTTAAATATGATATAATTTACCTCAGCATAAATGGTTCCAGCCAGATCTAAAATATTAAGCTCCAGATTCCAAATCGAATAGCTTATCATCATTAGTATGATCATCTAGCTAAATGTTCTCTATCTCTGGTACAGTTGGAACTGACAAAGTATGTTCAGCAGATAAAGTCCACAGAAACAAGTTACAACAGACTGAGGTTTTCAGAGCAGAAAACAAGAAGCGTGAGCCTTGTCTGTAAAAATCACCACAATCTAATCCTGAGAATCCTGGGCCCTGCTTCGGGGCAGGAAAGAAAGAGTGACCACTGGCAGGCAAAGGTGACCCAGAGTGAAACCTAAGCTTTCTTCCGTCACATTCATGACGCTGAAGCTTCCTCAGTTCTTCCCTTTCTTTTGCAGACAGCTGCCTATTACCCTTCAATCAAATGTCTTTCTCCTGTTTAAACAGGGTGTCCATATGTTTTGTTCCTATAATAAATGGGCACTTATGAAAGTATTAGTTCTTCTCAGAACTAATTTATATTGTTTCTAAACGTCGCAGCTTAAATTCAGTTCCATAGGCATTTTTTGCACAGTGACCGAAATGATGTTATCCAGTGCCATTCACGGTCCTGGCACTGGGAATACCACAGTGAACAAAACAGAAGCTTAAAATCCCAGCCTTGGTGAACCTGACTGCAGTACCGCGCAATTCCATTGGGGGTGCTATTCAACTCGCAGTGCATGTCCATAGCGCCCCCTGAAGTTGGAAGTGTACAGACGGTGGGGCCCTTATCTGGTCCATGGTGAATGCTCCTGGATAGTCCAAACTCCTTATGTAAGCAACATTACTGAACAAATTGATGTTGAAGCGTATTGTCCAAGTGAATTTCCCAAAAGAAATAAAGCTTGCTCTAAAAGGTGCCAAAATATTTTTAACTCTGTTAATGGACAGATTTTTAAAATGGATTGTACACTTCCATGCCTTGTTAAACAGAGTACACTGATCAGACTTAACTTACTCCTAATGACTCCATTTCATCATCTTGAACATAGGCTATTAGACTGTGCTTAAACTCTGTGATTATTCTCAGGGGCATGAATCTGTGCAATCACTGAGCAGCCCCAGCTGCTACGTTTTTCAGTTCTTTTGTCTGCTTTCTGGAATCTCCTCCTTCACTCAGTCCACTCTCAGTTCCTCCCATCTCTGCACCTATTACTAAATTTCATTTTCTCATGCTGAATACTATATTTAATCTACTATGTAGAGATTAGCCACATAATCAAATTTTCTTCAATTATACTATCCTATATAATAAAGAGGTAATATGCAAATTGACCATCACTCCAACACACAAGATGGCTGCCCCCCTGTGGACACAAGATGGTTGTCACTAGATGGCCAGTAGGAGAGGGCAGTTGTGGGCAATGAGGCCAGCAAGGGAGGGAAGTTGGGAGGGACCAGCCAGGCCTTAAAGGAAGAAACCAGGCCTGCAGAGAAGGGCAGTTAGGAGTAATTGGGCCAGCAGAGGAGTGGTTAAGGGATGATTAGGTTGGCAGGCAGAAGTGGTAAGAGGCAACAGGCAAACAGGCAGGCAGGCAAGCGATTGGGAGCCAGCAGTCTTGGATTGTAAGAGGAATGTCCCAAATTGGAGAGGGTGCAGGCTGGGCTGAGGGATACCTGTCCCCATGCACAAATTTCATGCACCAGGCCTCTAGTATATGTAATATACACTGAGTGGCTACATTATTGTGATCTCTGAACACACAATAATCTGGCCACTCAGTGTATATCCTATATAATAAAAGTCTAATATGCAAATTGTCCTCTCGACCAGGAGTTTGACCAGCAGGCAGGCTGGCCAACCACCCAGGTCCCCTCCCCCTGGCCAGGCTGGCTGGATCCCACCCATGCATGAATTCATGCACTGTGCCTCTAATACACATACCCACACCCCCCCCACACACACACACACATACACAAACACACACTGAGTGGCTAGATTATTATGTGTTCAGAGATCATAATAATCTGGCCACTCAGTGTATATGTGTGTGAGTATTACATACATCTATAATAATAAAAGCATAATATGTTAATTAGACTGGACATCATTCTGGACAAACCCAGGGCTGCAGCCACAGGATCAAGGTAGCCGCCGAGGTTGCAAAGGCCTACTCTTGCATGAATTCCATGCACTGGGCCTCTAGTATGACTATATTTATCCTCTATCTACACAATAGATAGATAGATAGATAGATAGATAGATAGATAGATAGATAGATAATACTTTTAAATTTGAATATTAAGACCATTTGAAAATACATGAAATCACTGACAAAAATGGTTCCATTTGACTGCTCCAAGACCTTAGTTTGACTTCTGGGTTTTAAATTGTTTCATTTGTCCCTTGAGAGATCAATGTATTAAGGTGGTTCATATTTGCACAAATGAGGGTGAAAGAGAAAGATAGAGAGACAATGATAGAGAAGAGTGAAATTGATTAATTTGTGTGAATATATACAATTTATGTTACTATTATACATGGGTTGCAGGTGATATAAAATATTAATAAATACAATATTTGTTTTTGTTGCTCTAAGATTATCTGTTGACAATTGCATTTGTTGTTGGTTTAAATTATCTTCTTCTGAAGTTTGTAAATTTGCAAAATAATCACAGTTGTACACAAAGTATTACTTTAGGAAAGACTATAGTTATATTTTCTCTAAATCTAAACTTTCAAATATTGCTTTCCTGCTTTCATTCATTTTTTTTAATTGACTGCACTTAAAAATAAATGGTCACTAACTACCAGTCATATAGAAGGTACTATTATCATTAGAAAAGGCAACACAAGTCTCTTCCCCTTAACACTGTTGCCATGTAGAGTTTATCCACATGCCAAGGCTGGTGGATAAATAAATTCATATAATTTATTGTATTAACAGAAACATGAAAAATTACATAAATTTCATAATTTGTGTAATTATAATAAGTGCAGAACCATTTGCCAAATATATATTGAATAAAACTGTCTTTCTTATTAGATTATAAAATCTTCTTGGTAGAAAATTCTATGAAATCCATTTAAAAAGCTATTAGAACTAATAGGGGACTTAATCATTTTTCAAATTACAACATCCAACATACAAAAACCAACTATGTTTCTTTATATTTGCAACAAACAATTGAAACTAAAAAGAACAACATTAAAGCATAAAATTTTTATATTAAATTAAACCAGAAAATGTAAGACTTAAAAACTAAGAACTGTAAAACATTGCTGAATATTTTTAAATACCTAAATAAATCTAAAGATATTGCGAGTTTATTATTTGGGAGATCAATAGCATTAAGGGGTATATTTTCCTCTAATTGATCTATAGATTCAACTCAATCCCCCAAAAAATTTCAGATTTTCTTAAGAAGAAATTCATGAACTGCTTCTAAAATGTATATGAAAATTCAAAGGTCTTAGAATTGCCAATACTTTAAACTTCAAAAAGACTTACTATAAAATTACAATAGTAAAGACAATATGGTATTATTGAAAATATAGATTTATCAACCAATGAAACAGACTAAAGAATTCAGAAAGAGACCCACACATACAAAGTCAATTTAATGTAAACAAAAATAAATCAATTCAGTAGTTAAAGGATTGTCTTTTGAACAATCCTTAGTTACTAAAAAATGTATATCTATATGCAAAAAAACTCTTGGCCCTTACCTTACACTATCCTATATAATTATGAGGTGATATGCAAATTGACCATCATGCCCTTACAAGATGGCTGCCTATGACCAGGCCTGCAGGGGAGTTAGTGAGGGACAACCAAATAACTGAACAAGCAGACTGTATGGGGCTACCAGGCTGGCAGGAGTGGGGTGGGGGGGAGCATGAGGGGTGACCAGGCCAGCAGGCATGGCAGTTGGGGGCAACCAGGCCAGCAAGTGGGAGAGTAAGATGCAACCAGGCTTTTGGGGGGTTGGGAGGGGGGACAGTTAGAGTTGACCAGACTGGCAGGTGTGGTGCAATTGGGAGCGATTAGGCTGGAAGGGGGGAAAGGTGGTTAGGGGAAATCAGGCAAGTGAGCAGAGTAGTTAGAGGTGATCTGACAGGCAGGCAGGTGAGCAGTTAGGAGCTAGTGGTCCCAGATTGTGAGAGGGATGTCTGGGTTTTGAAGGCAGAACCTAAGGTGGGGGCTGAGGAAGGGTTTTAATGGCAACAGTTGTTTGGTGTAAGGTATAAGAAAACAGTTCAATTTTTTAATAACCAGTTTGGCAGTATAGTGCATATGGCTGGCTATTAGTCCAGATACAGAAATTATTTATTTTTGTCTGCCAAGAGCATTTCCTCCTGCTGAAAAAGGCTCCCCTCCCCCACATTTAAGCAATCCTATCTTATATAATCTATCTACACTAATGAAAGGGTAACATACTAATTAGACCAGGTCAACCAGCCATCTTCCAGATGTCCGACTTCCTTTCGGACAAAGCCAGGGTGGTGGGGACCGAGGCAGAAGCAATTAGGGGCAATCAGGCCAGCAGGGGAGGGCAGTTGGGGCAAGATCAGTCCTGCAGGGGAGGTCAGTTGGGGGTGAGATTAGGTCAGCAGGGGAGGGCCATTGGGGGTGACCAGGCCAGCAGGGGAGGGCCTGATCTCACCCCCAACATAATCGTGAATAAAAAAAGTCAGAGCCAAAAGCAATATAGTATATGATTTTACACTATAAAATTCTAGAAAAAAGTAAAACTATAGTGACAGAAAGATCAATAGCTGCCCGAGCTAGGGATTGACAGAAAGGAATAACAGTAAAAGGGAATTTACTGGTTGGTGAAAGATATTTTATAGTATGGTTTTGGTGGTGGTGACAGGACTTGGTGATTTTATTGTATGTAAATTATAATTCAATTAAGCTAATAGCTATAATAATCCTATCTAATAAAAGAGTAATATGTAAATTACCTTTGCTACACTCACAAACCATGCCAACCAGCCACACCCACCAGCCAATCAGAGTGAATATGCAAATTAACCCAACCAAGATGGCCGTTAATTTGCATATCCTGATGCAGAGCGAAGATTGAAGACAGTGTAGAAGGAAGTCAAGTGTTGCAGAAGGGAGGGAAGCAGGCGGGGTGGGGGAGAAGGGAAGGAAGCAGGCTGGGCAGTGGAGACCTCAGCAGAAGCCCTACTATAGGAATCTTCCTGCAATGGGCCTCTAGTAATTAATAATGATAATAATAATAATAGTAATAATAATAATGAATTAGCTTGTCTAGTTGTCCATTTGATAGCATAGCAATGTGAAATATCAATTCCATGTTTCTCAAAGTATAATAGTTCTAAACAGGTCAGATCCTGCACTTATTATATAAAAAAAAACTGTAGCAGATTTTGCTACATCCTTAGAGGGCAGTCTGAACTACTGTCCTGGTTTTCATCTGTGATCAGTGTCTATCCTGTTTGTAGATTGTAATTTGAACAAATCCCTAAATGAGTGATTGTCATGTCCAAACCTTCATTAACTTATCTTGTCTTGGCCTCCTCACTAAGCTCAGGAGTAATTAGCACAGCACTTCAAACCTAACAAGCATGCTGGTGATAACAGAAATTGAGGAACTTGAATGCGTGCTTTTTGACCAACTTGTAGAAGGAAAATATGGCACAACCAAAGGCTGTGGTTTGTCCGGACAGTGTTTTATCTCGTTTATCCAGCTCAAGAATTGGAGTGTTGAGTGGGATTTTCAGTTTAGTATCAGCCCTCAATTACCCGACTTGAATCACATCTAGAGAGATTCCTAAGCCTGCAATTTCATTTTTAAAAAGTCATTTGCTTACACACATGCATACAAGTCCTTTGGTTGATCTCCAACAGTTAGGCATAGCCAGTGGATACAGGGCAAAAGGTGGGTGCGGGGGGGGGGGGGGGAAGAGACGGGTGAGGGCATGTACTGGGGAATGGGGAGGGCAATAGGGAAAAAAATAAAAATAAAATAAATTTTAAAAATAAATTAATTAATTTTAAAAATGTCCTTTGCTAAAGAGGATTGAAGTTTTACTGCTTAGTAGAATGCCTAGTTCTAAGTAGAATAGTTTAAGCTCAAATCTATTTTAATCACAGCAATAGTTTACTAAGTTAGTAGTGAAATGCTTAAATAAGACCCTGGAAATGCCTATGGTTCTTTGTGACCAGATCTCTAATTGCTTTGTTACCGAACTGTCTATTTATTCACTTACTGCTGACATTTGTGTTTCTCAACATCCCAGACGTGCATTTCAGTAACAAAGCAATTACTTCTTTTTATCAGTGCTGATGTATTAAGTATGAGCACATTCTCTCAATCTGTTGACCTGAAATTCAGAGTCCTCCATGACTATGTTTATAAAGCTTTATTCATTCCTATTTTATGTTGCCACATCTCTGTTAACTCTCCTCTAGAGTTTGTCTTACTGTTTTACACAGTGAGAAGTTCTAAGTAAGTACTGACTATGAAGAAGCTTGTTCTTAAGTCTTTCATTCCACTTTCATTGGAGCCACTCCTAAAAACCTATATTGTACCTATGACTCTAAGCTACATTAAAACAAAGCTTGGATATCTAATTCTGCTCTGTGATTATAACCTACATCTTTAGAATTTCCCATTCCCTTTAACCTCACCTTCTCCCCTCTCCTGATGGAACCTTCTAACTTCAGGTAAACATTATCAATGCCTCTCTATGGAATCAGATCCTCCCGACTTCTATGTAATATATGAAATATACTTCTTATTCTTTATTAGTCATGATGTCCCACTTGCTTAGCTCACTATCATTGGGGTATAAGAAGGGAGATGTTGTTTATTGTTTCCAGCTGTATTGCCATTGGTGGTAAAATAAATCTCCTTTCCCCAAAATCATTTTGTGAGCTACCAAAGAGCCAGGATCACACGTGTTACCTCTGGACAATATCTAATATTGTCATAGTATCTTGATTTGTTTGGGGCTCAAAAAAGTTCGCTCAGAATAATGTGAATTTACACCCTTACCCATGGCTAGTTCTATTAGGCTGAGAAGAAGATAGATAAAATGTTGGGTTGTAAAAATGTATTGACCATATAATCAGAGTTATGCATATCAATAAACATTATAAATATTAATAATAGACTTCAAAATATGTTTCATATAATAATGTCTGTTATTTATATCACATTACATATAGCTTTGTGGTTATAGGACGTTTGCTTTATGAGTAATCATACCCACTATGTCATTTAAATGTAACTCCAACCCAGTTTGATAATTTTAGGGGGCTATTGGATCTCCCTGCAGCTATGTTCTTAGGGCTTACTTTATGAAACAAATTATTGTTTCTTTTTCTCCTTTCTTTTCTTTTCTTTCCTTTTCTTTTCTTTTTTTTGTAACAAACCCTTGTGTCGAAGTCTGACTTTCAACAGATCACAGGGAAGGAGCTGCTCTTCTATCTACGAAACACCGAGATTGTTTAGACATAAAGTTTAATTTTGATACGTTGAAATTTGACGCTGTAAGCATTTTTGACAGCCTATTCCATTTCTTTATAAACCAGTAAATGATGTATATTAAGAGACTCAATTTGTGTCTAATATGTGTCTATTCTAGGATTTTGTGAATTTTTACTTTGTAGTGACTTTTATTGCCTCCAGCTTATATTAATTGGTACTTTAGTGTAAACATTATTCATGGCACACAGTATTTCAACTAATGCGTATTCCAAGTTTATCTGGCCGTTATTTAACAGGCTATTGTGAAAGTTTGCATGAAGTTTGTGTTCATAAACAACTCTGAAAGTTTTTACCCCTCCTATTTACTGTCATTTTATTTCTATAATTGAAAGATTTCAGGTCCATATTGAAGGGAACTTGGTAAATGGTCAAGTGCAGAACTTTGAGTTTTTACAGAGAGGAAGGGAGAGTGATAGAAAGTCAGAAACATCAATGAGAGAGACATCGATCAGCCGCCTCCTGCACACCCCACACTGGAGATGTGCCTGCAAGCAAGGTACATGCCCCTGACCGGAATCGAACTTGGGACCTTTCAGTCCACAGGCCGACGTTCTATCCACTGAGCCACACCGGTCTTGACAGGTGCAGACTTTAAAGATGGAGGGATGGAGGATAACAGGGTGAGAAACGATAGTGGGGACTATCACACAAACGTATGGGAAGGCAGTAGTTAAAAGCTTGCACTTCGAAGCCTGACGCACCTCCCAATGTGAGAACCTGGACAAGTCAGTTCAGCACCTCAGCCCACGTTACCTTATCTACACAAGGAACATATTAATAGATCCTCGCTCCTAGGATTGTTATCAGGTTTAAATAGCAGCCCCGTCCAGCCCTGAGAATAGAAACTGGCAACTAGTGAGCACTCCGTGCATATCTGTTATGACTCCCGAAGTTTTAGAAAGGAAAACAGCCGCAGGAATCACAGCTCCAAAGGGAGACGGGAGGTGACCATGGCTTGCTCACCTCAGCAGAAGCTGAAGTGCACGTAAGTATAGAAGGAAAGAAACAGATGAGAGGGATGCTGCGAGATAAAGTGTCCTTAAAACATCCTTTAGTTTGGATTAGGCAGTACACGTTCATAGTGACAGAATTATCAGAGAGATGCAGATTACAGCATAGGGAAGATAATCAACAATATTGCGGTAACTATGTGTAGGGCCAGGTGGGTACCTGAAGCAGCGAGGGGACTGCTCAGTGGAATAGGTGACTTTCTGGCCACTTTGCTGTGCATGTGGAACGAATGCAGAATCTTATTCAATGTGAACCGTAATTGCAACATAAGAAATAAATTAATAATATATACTGAGTGGCCAGATTATTATGACCCCCTGACGCTTGTAGGCACATTAGCCGTACACTGCATCATATGGGATATGGAAGCCGAAGGCCTGTTCGAATACCTTTGCTGTCTGCAGTTACCAAGATAAAACATCTTCAATTCGCACAGGAACACAAGGATTGGACAGTCGAGCATTGGAAAAAAGTCATGTGGTCTAATGAATCACGTTTCCAGTGGCATCATGCAGATGGCAGAGCGAGAATTTCGCAGAAACAGCATGAAAGCATGCCCCCCACATGCATGAGTACAACCCTTCAAGCCGGTGGGGGCAGTGTTATGGTTTGGGGCATGTTTTCCTGGCATGATTTGGGCCCTTTAATTCATGTGGAACAACATCTGAATAACACAACATATCTAAGTATCCTTGCTGATCAAGTGCATCCTCTAATGTTGATCATATCCCAGTGGAGATGGCTTCTTCCCACAAGACAATGCGCCATGCCTGTTGCTCGTATTGTGCAGGAGTGGTTTCCAGAACATGGGGGAGACTTTACCTGGCTTAGGTGGCCCCCACCATCGCCAGATCTCCATCCAGTTGAGCATTTGTGGGACGAAGTTAAAAGAGCCATCAGGCAGCTGGTTCCACATCTCATAGAACTGGACAGAGCTATTCATCAGGCATAATGTCAAAGAGTCCTCGCATCACCTTTCCACATCTCGTGGAGTCAATGCCAAGAAGAATTGTCACAGTATTGAAGGCAAAAGGTAATAATCTGGCCACTCAGTGTGTACACACACACACACCTTAGTTTGGCAGAATCATTTTCAGAAAAATCTTTCCCCCAGGATTCCCTTCTCCCTTTTATTTTCTCAGTCTCATCCCGCCCTGTGCAACCAAGTAGTTCCATGCACACTGTGTTGTTGGCCGAGATGTGTTAGGAAAAAGCAAGGAAAGAAAGCCTTTTCTTACTTTTGAAAAAGCCCCCAACTTTTTTCTTTATTTTTCCCTCTTCTAGTTCTAATCAGGCCTTCATGAATTCAGAGCACAGATAAAAGGTTTTGGAGAAAAATATCATAGGCAAAAGTTAGCTTCTGCCCTGAGGTTAGAACTGTCCTTGGGCTAGCATAAGTGTCCTTGTCACTCACTGGCTGAATGGCTAGATAAGTTCCCTAACCTAATTGAAGTTTTATAACTGAAACTATTTTTAAAAATAGCAGAAATAGATCATTTTTTCCTTTTATAATATATAGAAAAAGACTTTCCAAAATATCTGTGCAAGATATTTGATTCATCTTACCTAGAGATAGCAGAGCTGAGAATGGTTCTCGTGGTCACAGTATACAGCACCAATGTTTATTTAGAAGAAAGGGTAAAATTTTATTACTTTTCTCCAGGAATTTTAGCAAGAGAGAAGAGATAATTCATTAAATCCCTTCCATCATCATCATCATCATCATTATTATTACTATTACTTATATATATAGAGTTTCTAGTACTAAATTTACTTTAAAGGCAAGTCAATGAAGATTCCAAACCTTGCAAAATGCTGTTGTTGATGTGAAATATATATATAGGCAGATATTTCTTCAGCAAAATGCATTTATTCGGGAAAAAATTACAACTAAGGACATGAGGTGTAAGGACAAACTATGGGCAAGTCCACAGAAACAAAGGAGAGGAACATTCTTGGAAGTAGCCGTTATCAATAAAGAGTCCATCAGAAGAAACAAAGTTGAAAGTACAGTGACTTTTCCTTGGCTGAGCTATAACAGCCTCCCATTGGCTGAGCAATTACTGGACAAGGGGGAATCTTTTATTCCTCTGGCTGAGGTAGTCCAGTAACACTGGTAGTACTGATTGTCAGATATGCAAGGAACACACACCTGTTGGGGTCAGTAATGTGTGTGTTGGATGACACTTGTGAGAGTTATCTTTTCTAGCCTTTCAGCTCCATTTTTTAAAATATATTTTTATTGATTTCAGAGAGGAAGAGAGAGATAGAAACACCGATGATGAGAGAGAATCATTGATCAGCTGCCTCCTGCATGCCTCACACTGGGGATTGAACCTGCAACCTGGGTCTGTGCCCTGACCAGGAATCGAACCATGACCTCCTGGCTCATAGGTCGACGCTCAACCACCAAGCCACCACAACCAGGCTCAGTTCCATTTTAAATGAGGCGTTGCTCATTATTTTTCACACTGTATTAGTCTGCCCAGACTGCTATAACCATAGACTTGTGACTAAAACAACAGACATTTGTTTCTCATAGTTATGGAGTCTGGGAATTCCAATATCAAGGTGCTGGATAATTTGGTTCTTATTGAGGGCCCAAATGACTACCTGTGTATTCTATGTCTTCATATGGCAAAGACACAGCTCTGGGGTCTCTTCCTCTTTGTCTAAGGCCACTCACCCCATCATTATGCCCATAAAGGGACCCATCTTCCGGCCTTATCTAAACTTGATTATCTCCTGAAGGCCCAGTCTCCAAACACTGTGACATTGGTGGCCAGGGATTCAACATATGAATTTGGAAGGAGAAGCGCAATTCAGTCCATAGCAAATGCCCAAATACGCATAAAATTTAAAAACAATAACAAAAAAAAAAATCACCACAAGCAAACTACATTTGGTGACTCCAACATTAAATTCTGTAATAGTTTTTGGAGTGAGCTAGATTCTGCTTGTATCTGAAAATCTTGATAGAACACACTCTTCCCTTCCTTATTCAAATATGAGTACTCATGTAAGATTGGAACAGTATGTCATCTGATTTACTGTATTTTGGGTCAAGTGGTGAGAAAACTATTCAGACAACCTGCCAGGTTCTGTTAGGTTACACCCAGACAAACGCAGGCTGAAATTTTGACTCATAGGCATGTGTTCTGGCTCAAGGATATGCTACATGTCTCTGGAAACACACACACACACACACACACACACACACACACACAGCCAAGAAATACAGAAATGTCCTCAGAAAATGAAAGCAAAAAACCAGGGACTGAGTATCTCCTCCTTCCAATTTCCGCCATCCCTTGGAGAAGCAACTAGGTATTTCCTTTGTGGTTTGCATTTCAAGGAATTTTCAAAAAATCAGCAGGAAGTTTCTTTTTACGTTATCTCATCATTCTATTTCTCTTACAACATGGATGCATTAACCCTATGAGACTAGTAGGTTGGCAGGTAAGCATAGAGGACTTAGAAAAGGCATACGAGCATGTTTTTAAAAATATGTTTAGAAAAATATATGGAGAACAAACAGTAGAACACTGGTCAACTCCAAATAAGGTTGCAAACTGCCCTCCTTTTTTCAGCTTGATCTTCAATCCCTCAGTTCCATCATCTTTCATTTGTTTCCCCGAAGCCTGAAAAATGTCATTATAGACCAACTGCTCAACCCTCTCATTGTTCTAAATTAGCCCTGCCCCTCCACCAACGCCCACACTGATCAAAATCCCGGTTCCTGCCCATGTACGGACAGGAAGAAAACAATCTAATTAAACTAATGCTTAAATGTCATTTCCTAATAGCTTCCCCTCCTTTTCACCTAATCTCTTCACTGGGCAGTGTTTGGGATAGACTTAGAAATAAGGCGTGGCCTTGAACTCATAATCAGAAAGTCAGACACGTTTCTTCGTAGTATGCAGGATGGTAACATGTATTGACAACACAGGGACTCTGTCAGTGACTTCCTATGGGTTTCTAGGATTTAGTAATTTCACCTTTCTACGTTTGTTTGTTTGTTTAAATCACCACTTGAAAAAATAGGTCAATGCAAACAAAGCTACTTGACCCACTTTATTTTAACAAAAATATTTCTCCTAATCCACTTATTCCATTTGCGTATATATCTTTCACATTCTTTGATTTCTGTTTTTGTCCTTGGTTAGCAATAAGTATCATTGTTCCCATCTAGAAGAGGAGCAAATAATCATCTAGGCATAGATACTCACACATGAGCTTAAAGAATTATTTTTTGCATGCTAATTTTTCTTCAGTGCACATTTTTGAGCACACAAGCTAGTAACACAGCAAACAATCTTCACCGAAAAGCTTCAGCATCCTTAGACTGGCTTTACTGCTTCCTCGCCTGAAGAAAACAGTCATAGAGACCATCACCAGGAGTTGGTCAAGTTCAAGTTCAATGGGTCTGTTGCTCAAAAGGACTTTGCATGGGGAGTTGTTTTTGTCCCAAACTTTAAAGTGAAAAGTCTGTGTTTTTGATAGTTCACACGTTCTGCCTAAAACTCCAAATATTATTTTAACTCATTAAAAAACTTGCAGCTCAGCAAGGTCCCAAATAAAATAGCTACTGTGTTTCTGTGATTCATTTGTCTACATAGGAACTTGGCAACTCTAATCAACAGTCCACTTTGGCCCACAAAGATCTAATATAAGTAAAGGAAAATCTGCTATATTTCACTCCACAATGGGATTGTTTTAGTCGTGAAATTCAACCTTCCAATGTGAGGATAGAAGAAACCTATTATTACATATGTTTTACAAACTCTTTCAAACTGTTTTCCTAACATTTGAATTTTGGCAACGTTTTTGCTACATTCTGCCCAACATATTTTTTCCCCAACTTAAAATGAGATACAGTACATAATTTCAAGAGATCTTTTATTTTAAGTATTTAATTTTTTTTCTTTTTTTATACTAAATGGAAAAAAATGGTCATTGAAATTCATGAAAGAAATCATTGCTGTGTGTTGTTCTATTCAAGAAAATAAGACTAGTTATTGAAGCGATATTATATAAGTATGAATATGTCCTATTGGTTACTAAATAGAATATCTAAATTTTTTTGAGAATTATGACCTTTTGGTTCTCATTTTGTCATATATTTCCAATGGTTAACATACCACATCTAGGAAAGCTGATAACCTATAAATAAAACAATGATCTCTATTGGATGCCTAAGCACACACATGTGTTGATATGTTTAAACTTAAAAATTCGCTGAATTCAATGATCAAACCTTTGGTTAATACCTAGTTAATACTCATTTCAAATATAAATAATTATCCTACTGGTATGTAGAGTTTAAGCCAGATGATGCTTTAAAGGGCCAGCGCAGAATGACTTCTGTTACAGGAAAACATTAGGTTGCTCAATGGGAATCCATTGAAACTAAGGGCTCGCCACAGATGAGCTTCCAGTTTATGCACAACAGATGCTACTTCATTCCCGCTGGACAGAGTATCAGTGAAAAGTTTTCAGTTCTCTGCACTTTGATCAAATGCATCAGCAATGAAAACATTACCAGAGAAAACAATACACTTTTTTTTCAAATGCACTCACCAAAATGGACCATATGTTTGGCCATAAAACAAGTCTCCATAAATTTTCTCAAATCCAATCATTCACAATATGTTCTCCTACCATAATGGAATTAAATTAGAAATCACTAGACAAAAAAGAAAAACAATACTTTTTGAACCTGATGCAAATATTCTTAACAAAATTTTCAGCTAATTGAATTCAATGAAGTATAAAAGATAATAGCTAATTACAAAGTATGGTCCATCAAAGAAAGGCAAACCTGTTTAATGTTTAAATATCACCCTATGAAAAATGCCATTAACAGACTGAAATGAAAAAGGAAAACCTGATGTGAACTAAAAGCAAACTATTCAGAAAAGTATTATTTCCAATATCGTTTCCTGATTTTTAAAAAAAAATCACTATATTATCAGGAAACTAGAAACAGGGCAAGGTGAGTTTCTTAACATTACTAATATTTTGGGTCCCATAATTCTCTGTGTGGGAAGCTGCCCTGTGCATTGTAATATGTTCTGCAGCCAGGAGCTCCACTCTGTCCCAGCTGCGATGGCCAAAACATCTAAAAAAACCTCCAAATGTCCCTGGGGAACAAAGTCATTCTCATTTGAGAACATGGGAGAGAGGAACCTTCCTTAACCTGATAAAGAGCATCAACAATAAATCCTTGCAGCATATATCATAACTAACAGTGGAAAAACCAAATGCTTTTTCCCCCGAGACCCGAGGCAAGGCAAGAATGTCCACTTTCACCAATGCTATTCAACATCACAAGGCAGATCACAGCCTGTAGACTAAGGCCGCAGCAAAATGAAATCAAAAGCATTTAAATGGAAAAGCAGAACAAAATTGTCTTGATTCATATACAGCGTGACAACCTAGATAGAAAATCTTAGGGATCTTCAAAGAACCTTCTAGATCTAATTAGTGAGTTTTGCATGTTTGCAGGATACTTGTCCATGTAAAAATAAATTGTGTTTTATATAATAGCAATAAATAATTAGAAATTACAATTGTTAAAGATAGCATTTACAATGGAATAAAACATATATTTAAGAGATAGCCCTGACAAAAATGTGCATGAAGACCATTATAGTTGAAGGCACAAATCACTAATAAAATAAATTAAAAACTCACAACTATTGGACATTGAAATTGGGACTCAAACATTTTTTGTTCTTATAGGTTTATTTCTAGCCTGCAGAGGCAAGATGTTTTTAAAGAAAAGAATCAGGGTATGAGGGGGGGGTGGGCACGAACAGATACAGAGGCAAAGAAGCAGTGAACAGACTGTCATATTACAGCAGGAAGGCAGGAGAAGTTGAGGAGGGAGGGGCTGTAAGAGAGCAACCGAAGGACTTGTATGTAAGTATGCAAGCACAGCCAATGGATACAAGACGCTGGGGAGGGGGCAGGTGAGGGCATGTACTGGGGGGTAGGGAAGGCAGGGGGGAGGTTAATAGGGGGAAAAAATGAGACATATGTACTACTATTTGTAATATTTTAAACAATAAAAAAATAGAGAGAGAGATACATAGTGTTCCCAGAACAGAACACTCTTTATTGAGATGTTAATTCTCTCCCAATTGATGTAACTACCAAATTTATCAAAATTCTAGTAGCCTTTTTTTTTTTTTGGTAGAAATGAACAAGCTGCTTCTAAAATTCACAGGGAAATGTCATGGTCCTAGATCATCCAAACCAACTTTAAACATGAAGAACAAGGTTGAAATATTGATAATATTGTATTTCAAGACTTCTGTAAAGCTACAATAAAACTTCTCACAACTCAATAATAAATAAACCAACAACCCAATTTTCTAAAATGGACATGCAATTTGAATAGACACGTCATCAAAAAAGTATCGATAAATAAGCCCAGAAAAAAATATGTTTATTTAGTCATCATTAGGAAAATGCAAATGAGACATGACTACACAACCATTAGAATGGCTAAAATGAAGAAAAGACTAATCTTGCTAAGTGTGCGCATGCGCGTGGAACAATACAAATTCTCAGAAACTTCTAGTGGAGATATAAAATGGCACACCCACTTTAGAAAACAGTTTGGAAGTTCCTGAAGAAGTTAAAAATATGTCTATCAACTGGGCCTACCATTCTCTCCTACGCTTTTATCCAAGGAAATGAGACAATACATGCATACCAAGATTTGTACATCCCTGCAGCTTTATTAGTAATACCTTCATCAATAAAGAAAAGAAGGAATGGACTATTGATACATGCAACCATATGAGTGAATCTCAGATACTTACACTAAGTGAAAGAAAAGGGAGGAAAACGCACACACGGTATTTTAAGTAAATAAATGTCCAGAAATATGAACTAATCTGCAGCGGCAGAAAATAGATCAGTGGTCGCTTGGGATTGGAGAGAGAGAAAGAACCAAAAAGGAGGGATAACAGGGAGGCACAGGAGGTTTGCAAGTGACAGAGACATTCATTATTTTGATTGTGGTGATGTTATCACAGGTGTAAACATTTGTCAAAACCAAATGCACTTTAAATATTTGCAGTTTATTGTGTATCAATTAAATCTCAATAGAGGTATTAAAATACATATGGAAAAAATAAACCTAAATTTGGAAAATTAAGAGATGAACTAAAAAATAAAAATAAAGAAATCAGCAAAAGGTCTCAGAACTAGACAACCGTAAGAGGAGAGAATCACGAAGCAAAACCTTTCTTTGCAACTTTAAGGGGTAGAAGTGGGATGCACAGTACTGGCAGGGGGAGTGTTGGTGGGGTGGGGGGTGGTGTTTAGGGGGCGGGTTCTACTGCAGCTGGCTGGACCAGGTTTCATCAGAGAAACACAGAAGGAGGAATTATGCAATAAATCACACGGAGACGCACAGCTGTGACATTTTGTAAGTTCTGTTTCTTCTACGCCATCTATTGAATCAATTGTTTATTGTAGGTGTGGTCTTTTTGTGACTAAGAGCAACAAAATAATTTAAAATTGAATAGCAGTGAAAACCATAATAGTGGTTACCTGGAATTTGCTGAGTAATATCTAATACTCACTAGTCTTTTTATTATTATTATTATTGATTACAGAGAGGAAGGGAGAGAGAAATAGAATCATCAATGATGAGAGAGAATCATTGATTGGCGGCTTTCGTGCACACACACACACACACACACACACACACACCCGCCGCTGCTACCAGCCCCTCTCCCCCCAGGAGCCAGCAACCTGGGCTTGTGCCCTGACCAGAAATCGAACCTTGACCTCCTGGTTCATAGGTCAATACTCAACCACTGAGCTACACCAGCTGGGCTAATACCCATCCATCTTCACATGTATCATGCCCCTAGCTAAATTCAGTCCCCATGCCTAGATTTCAAGTTTTCTCTCCTACACAAAAGTTCTCTCCAGCATTTCTCTACTCTTTTCTCTCCAAAATCTTTTTTCTGCCTTTGGGAAGATACCGCACTGATTTTTTTTTTTTAATTGGGAACTATTATTCCCCCATCTTTATAAAAGCTTTTCCTGGCCCCAGACAGTTACTCTCCCATTGGCTTGCTTTGCTTTGCAATAAAACTTCGAAAGAATTGATCCATGCCTTCAGTTCCTTTCCTCACATTCTCTTTCAAACCTTGCTACCATGAGATCTGTCCATATGATTCTCTATCATTATCAACAGTGATTTCCACATTGTTAAATCCAATGGCCAGTTTTTTTTCTCTTATTTGCTATGTTCTTGACATGGTTAAATATTTAGAAAATTATCTCAATATTTATCTTTGTGTTCATATTTTGTAAGGCCTTTATGAGAAAGTAAGCTCTGAGATTTGTTTGGAATCATGCAATTGAAGGATGAAAAAATAAATAAGAGTGATTAAAGATTTGGGTAGTAATCTTTCTAATAATAGGATAAAGCATAAAGCCTTATTTTGTTTAAAGAGGAGAATATTAAGGCGGAAACTGCTTCAAAAGTGTCTAGATATCAAAAACGGCATTTATCAGTGTATGTGAATAGGGTTCTGTTATTTTCTCAGTCCAATATAAATGGAAACAAGGCTGAATTATACGGGGAGGGTTATATTTATGAGGAGAATCTAGCTAAGGAGAATTAGCAGGATACTGACATTTATTAAGCACCTACTGTATACTTGAAGCAGGACTAGAGGCAGAGATAGAGACATATATGTTATTTTAGGAAGGAACTTACATGGATTCTTATTCCATTCTGCTATTGCATTGCCCTTAGGGAAATAAATATAAATTTATAAATATTTGTGTATATAAAGTTAATCCTGCTTTCCAATCCATGTGAAATTGTCCCTATTTTTAAAAAGGAATCTAAAAGAGAGTTTTAAAACTCTTCCCAATTTCACACAGCAATTAAATGGGAGCCAAGAGAGACAGAGAGGAAAAAAGCACAAAATTTAGTTAGCAAATCTGGGTTCCACCGTGCAGGTGGGCCACTTTCTACCATTTGATAGTGAGAGCATTACTTCCACAGATTTCTAACACTTTATCTGTAAAATAAGAATACACACTAAGATTATTAGAAAGATTTAATGGCATAGTTTCAGTGGAAACATCCTGAATATAAAGATGAATAACTTCAAATAATTTATGAAAGTATGGGCTTCCTTCTTGCCATATGGTTAACAGTTAAATTGAAGAAGTCTAAATGCTCACTTCAATGAGTAATATTTTGATATAAACTTTAAAAATTGCTCCTGCCTACAATTTTATTGGATTGCTCCTCATCTTCAAATTCATCCACAATATATCATTCTTAAAATTTAAAATTTCTTAATAACCCATGCTTTATATTAATTTTGAAAGATTCTAGTTTCCTAATAAGAAAAGAAATAGCAAGTACAATATCATGTTTCTCTGAGTTATCACCTATCCGAGTGGTCAGCAAACTCATTAGACAACAGAGCCAAACATCAACAGTACAACGACGGAAATATCTTCTGAGAGCCGAAAACCGACTGCTGAGCACGAAGTTTCAATCGCACTGTACATGCCCACCCGCATGTGGTATTTTGTGGAAGAACCATACTCAAGGAACCAAAGAGCCGCACGTGGCTCGTGAGCCGCAGTTTGCCGACCACTGACAGACCGGATATTCTCAGGTAGCGCTGAAAAGATACCCATCCGTTGTTACATGCAGGTATCCATCAGCCCTTATAAAACTCACCGCCAACTCAGGATAGTCAGGAATAATGAAAACTACCTATAATCTCAGAGGCACATCGTAGGGATCTCAGGGCTGATAGGTTTAATAGTCCTTGCGCCTCTTTATGTATCACTTATTTACTGCATTGATATTATTCCCCTTCTTCTCGTTATTGGAACTCTCTAGAAATGTGCAAACCGCACAGAGATCCAATCATCAGACTGATCTCATCACAAGCTGGGGGGGAGAGGGGAGGGGATGCTTTAGGCCTCCATGGCAAAGGACTCCATGGACTTGTCAATCACACAGAAGTGAGACACGGCTGTGCCCTTTCAACCGCGTGAGAGAATGAAACTCAGAGATGCTGCTTCCTGTGTCTCTGCTCTCAACCACGAGGCCTCTCCTCTGGCCCCTCCACAACCTGATGTCCCAGGGACACACCCCTCTTTCCCTCCGGAGAATCCTGGGCCCTGAGAATGGGGGTAACTCCTCTGAAACCCCTGGTCCTTCCTCCGTGTGGATATTGGTGTCATCTCCTTCTAAGACAAGCTACCACCTCTTATTAATGGGGACACACCCCTCTTTCCCTCAGGAGAATCCTGGGCCCTGGGAGAATGAGAATGGGGGTAACTCCTCTGAAACCCCTGGTCCTTCCTCCGTGTGGATATTGGTGTCATCTCCTTCTAAGACAAGCTACCACCTCTTATTAATGGGGACACACCCCTCTTTCCCTCGGGAGAATCCTGGGCCCTGGGAGAATGAGAATGGGGGTAACTCCTCTGAAACCCCTGGCCCTTCCCCGGTGTCATCTCCTCCTAAGAAGACGAGCTACCGCCTCTCATTAACGGAGGCCCCTAATGAAAGCCACACTTGTTGTTTCCCTGAGCCGAGTCCCTCCGTCCTCCCGAGCTTGGCTGTCTGGTTTTAATCAAAACCAAATGGGAGCCCCGGTTCCCAGCCCGGAGCCGAGCCGCCAGGAGGAAGTCACCGAGGGGAGGCCGGGCCGGCAGCGAAGATAAACACAGGAGAGAGTTCACCAGAGCGGGGTCGGCCCGGAGGCCGCAGATCCTGGGAGCCGCTGCGGGGACGTGGTCCGGGCCTGTGTCAGGCGGGAGGGGGCAGTTTGGCCAGCGGTTCGTGGCAGCAGCGAGGCTGTAATAGGATCAAGATGGAGCCCGGCTCCTCCTGGGCCAGCCCTGAGCCTGTGTGACTGCAGGATTCGGGGCTGGAGGGCAGGCTGCCGGGGCCGGGGGCACCCACACTTTTTGGAGACCGGGCAGCCGTCTGGGGGTCCCACAGCTCAGGGAGGACACAGGCCTCTCCTGCATCCTGGGGGTGGTACCCACAGACCCTCCCAGCCAGGATGTGCCAGGCCTGCAAGCCTTGGCCAGGGGGGAGAAGGGGGAAGGAGAAGAGGATTTCAGCACCCTAAATTTCATCTTGCTCTCTCTCTCTTTTTAAAAAAAGATCTTTTGCAAAGAGAGCTGAGAAGGTACTTGGGCGAAGTTGTGTCCATCCATCTGAGAGAGTGGAAAAGCTGCAGGGGAGGGCGGGTTCTCTCTCTCTCCTCTCTCTCTCTCTCTCTCTCTCTCTCTCTGTCTGTCTCTCTCTCTCTTTCTGGGGAGCCATGCGGGCCAGAAGCAGCTCCAAGGCTTTATGGCTCTCCAGCTAATCGCCTCGAGAGCCTGCACAAACCCACTCCAGTTCTGTCTGCGCAAAAAAATCAGAACCTCCTCCAACAACGCCCAGGCGGGCTCTGCGCGCCTTCTCTCCTCCCTTCCCCTCCCTCTCCCCTCCCCTCCCCTCCCTCCTGCAGCCTCTCCCCCCTGCACACTCCTCCTCGAGGGAGGCAGGAAATGCTTCCCAGGCGATGTGGGCCCGCCGCTGCCGCCACTCCGCTGCCAGAGGCCCCTTTCCCAAACGTCAGTCTGAGCTCCGTGGACGCGGGCACTGACAGGCTCCCGCCCAGGCTGGGGCTCCCTCCCTCCCGCCGCCGGCTGCCGGGAGGGGGGCGTTTGGGGGAGGATCACACACCCCGGAGCTGAGCTGCTTTAGGATAGAGCCAGGAGCTCCCCCAAGACCTGGGGACCCTAGATGTTTTCGGGAGAAACTAACGGCGCCCCGACTGCTTGGCTGACCGGGGAGGTGAGCAGTGTCATTCCCAGCGTCGCAGCTCCTGCTGGTGTAGGTAAGAGGGGTGGGCGCTGTGTGTGTGTGAGAGAGCTGGGAGGCCAGCCTGGCAGAGACAGGCAGAGAGAGGGGGTCCCTGGGGTGGGTTTTCTGGGGTTCAGAGCGGAGCCATTGAGAGGCGAAGTGGAAAATGTGCGGCGGTGGGGAGAGAAAAGTGTGAGTCCAAGTGTTTGAGCAAAATGTCAGTTCTAAAACAGGCTCCAGGGAGACCTGACTCTTTTCCTCCGTAAACGAAGATGTTCTTGGAATCCCTTTTTTCATTCTTCTTAATGTATATGTATCAGCAGATCCGTAAGACAAACTTTCTTGGGACATGGCATATACTATGCAACAAGCGCAGATTCTCACACCCATCAGTGCGAGGCATAGACGAGTTCCTTTTCATCTCCCTCCTGTTGCCAACAGGGAGAGTAGACAGCACTAGAGTGACGCTTCTGGAGAGTGAATCTCCGCAGGACATTGGGTGTCTCGTTTAGAATAGGAAGATGGGATTTCTCAGTCTGTCCCCAAACCAGCTCTCACCGCAGGTCAGGCTGCTGATGTACAGATCGGATGTTTCATTAATTTTTTAACGAAAGTCCGCCGGTAACCTGTCCTCAGGAGTATTGAATCTGAGTTTTAAGATAGTCGGTATCAGAATTGGATTTAATGGATATTAAACTCCCTGAATTCACTCTTCAGGTCGGATTTTTGTGAATATGTTTGAATAGCTGAAGTAAACCCCAATGACAGCAACATTCATTATTACTATTTTAAGGCAGCTGGAAATTACTACAATTGCATGAAAATCTGATCGTGTGTTTATAATCAGAAGATTGCATTTCTACCAGGCTGTAGTCTTCTTAAGGTATCTTAAATGTTTAAGTGTGCAATATCTGAAGAAATAAATCTAGTAATGACTAAAATTACTTTGATTTTTAATGCATAACCTGTTGTTATATTTATATTTCTGAATATCTAGAATGAGACCAATCATTTTATAAAAGTAATATGCAACGGTATGTGAAGGGAACAAATATCCATGTGTATTTCCAAACCTATGAGATGAAACCAAAATATACTAAATGAAAGATGAGAGCTATTGGACAGTTGAGTCACAAGAAATTAAGTGTTGTAATTGTAAACGTTTACCCATTATAAGGTAACCATTTGTTGTATTAGCTAATTGTTCTTAAACTCTATGCCTATATTGATTGATTTCAACTATTCACTAACAAGTCAACTCATGGTAGGACTTTAAAGTGTGATAAAAATAATCTGTTTTTAACTAAGTTAAAAATATAAGATACTGAGTTACGTAAACTATGGCTCAATAGCATCATTTGAAGGAAGGAAATAATATAAGACATCACTCGTCTAACACTGTGATGAGGTTGCCAGAGGAGCTAAGGAATCACTCAAAAATGACCTGTCCAAGGTCACACCACCAGCTCGTAGAAGAGATAACAGTGGAACCACAGTACTCTGTCTTATAGGTCAGATATCTTTATACTGCACCATCCTGCTCTCAAATAATAATTATGCAGAATAAAATATCCACATGTCCACTAGGAGTCTACTTTAGACAGAATTTTTTTTTTAAAGCTGTCACCAGTGTTACAGTGTGTGTGGGGGGGAGGGGGAATAATGATTTTAAAAAAGAACCAAATTTAGTAATAAAATTTTCTCAAATGAAAGTTTAAAAAAAAAGATTCATAATGCCTTCAACAAACACTTTAAGGGAGTAACTTGCGTGCGCCTGTTTTGTTACATTTCATGATTATGTCAAGAAAATCAATCCATATGCTAATAATCACAGTAATTTTAAACGTATGTTACCAAGGATTAGAAAAGAGCTTGTCCGGTTCCTATCCTCGTGTTCAAGGGTATCACCATGAACTTACCTAAACGATGATGTTCAGAGATTTTACTGCCCCCCTCCCCATTGAAACTGGTTTAACGCGCATGGACTTCCCTTCTCTGAGCTAACCTAAATGTCTGTTGCTGCAAGCCCATTCCAGTTCTATGGGTTTTTCCTCGGTGAAGCTATAAAAAGCCTCATTGGACATATGAAAACTTAAGTGTACATGTCTAGGAGCAAAAGGCCCACTTCCTTCATCTTCCCTTCTGTAGCTTGTATTCAATCCTTTAGTTGATTATGTCAACGCTAAGCCTTCTTCAAGAGCCTTTAGCTGTAGAATACAGTATTGGTTACAGTGCATAAATAAATGTCTGACCAATGCAATAGAAAATGGGAGAGTTGGCTGGCTCATCTGTATCATACTTCATAGGTGACAATGTATGTTGCTCGACATGCTGAAACACAGCACTGTCCAAGTGGAGAGCCTTTCTCATAAAAACTAACGCATGTCATTTCCAGGGCCTGCCATTTCCCTGGAGAAAATGTGTGCAAGGATGTTTTTTTCTCTCGTTTTCTATGAAACAGATTGGATGGCATTACCATTTAGAAGTTACACTGTCAATGCCTTCAGTGTCACCATACTACATTATTCCCATGAGGAATACGTGCGGTAAAGAAGTGGCCTGTATAACTGACTATATCATTCCTGGAGGGCCTGTGAAACAAAGTACATCCCTCTATTTTCTTCTGAGGGGCATTATTGTTTTTTAAAACAGGGGAATTTTTTGGCATGGTATAACTTATAGAGGATTGGGTCTTACAGGCCAAAAGTCAGTCTGAGTTGGAACATTTAAAATGTACCTTTTTAAAAATCTGATTTGTTTCTTCTCAGAAAATGAATGAATGGGTGTCAGTAGTCGATATTATCTTACAATGAGACTCTCTCCATTGATATCTTAGAGTACTGCAAAGACCTGAGAGTTAACCTAGATCAGAGAATCATATCATAATAGATCATCTAGATAAATGTCAGGAATTTAGGAGAAGAGGATTTAAAGAGGATGAGGGAAAAGTAAAAAAATCTCCGGATTTCAGGAAGGGGCATGAGTATTGTGCCTTCTTCTCCCACATGAATGCTAAGCGCCTGTGTGTATCACCAAACAGGTTTACGAAGAAGCCCACCTACAGATTGAATCGGATGTGGATGTTGAAATACGTTTGCTTCTACGGCTCTGTTTTGGCATTCAATTGCTAGTCAGTACACAGAGTTTTGAGAAATAGATGGGCTTAGTGTTTTAGAAAGTTCAAGAGAATAAAGATGAAATGTGGATCTTGAGACCCAACTAAAAAAAGATTGTTTATTTTGATTCAGCGAATTACAGAGTATATAAGTGAACTTGAAAAGATTATATAGGAACTCTGACACACACAAAAAAAAGCTGGAAAGCAATGCAAACAGTATGCATATGAACTTCCACGTTGATGAAGACAGATGGTTAGAGCCCTCGCTGGTCTGGCTCAGTGGTTAGAGCATCGGCCCATGGACTGTGGGGATGGGATCACAGGGTCGATTCCAGTTAAGGGCATGTACCTCAGGTGTACCTCTGCCAGGTGCATGTGGGAGGCAGCTTGTTGATATGTCTCTCTCACACCAACGTTTCTGTCACTCCCCTCCCTTCCACAACCTCTAAAAATCAATAGAAAAACAAACAAACAAACAAAAAATAGACGGGTAGGAAAAAAAAAAACTACTGTAGCTAGTTGTTTGTGTGAAAAAGGCTGTTTGGGATTAAACTGTGTTTTAGCAATAGAATTCAGATAATTCAAAGGTAAAATCAATCCTATTTGTGGAAATGAAATCAGAAGAAAGTAGCCAAACTCAGAGAACCGGTTTAGAAATGGAGTGTTTTTTTTGATTCCCAGAAATTAGCAAAATAACCTAACATGTAAGGCGTTATCGATGCCTGCCTGTCAATCAATGTCTGTGGGATGAATAGGATGGCAAGAGGAAAAAGAAGGCAAAGCAGCCGAGACCGATTTGGCTCAGTGGATAGAGTGTCGGCCTGTGGACTGAGAGGTCCCGGGTTCGATTCCGGTCGGGGGCATGTATCTTGCTTGCGGGCACATCTCCAATGTGGGGTATGCAGGAGGCAGCTGATCGATGTCTCTCTCTCATCGATGTTTCTGACTTTCTGTCCCTCTCCCTTCCTCTCAGTGAAAAATCAATAAAATATATTTTTTTAAAAAAAGAAGGCAGAGCAAAACCAGTCTTGAAGAGCAAGCATGGTGGAACTCTTTCCCCAAACATCCTGTAATGAGAGGATAATAATTTCTGAAGTGGAAAGAAAATAAGAGGTAGTCAAGAGCCGTCAGAGCCCAAGGCCAGAGGTTAACTACACTCTCACAAGATGCCATTACAGATTCAGTAAGAGCTGGAAGGAAGCATGCGCATCCAGAAATAGTTTGAGATGGAAACTTCACATAAGGCCAGTGAGAGCAGAGCACTCGCGAAGTCTCCACAACGTAAAAGGGAGGGTATATGGAAAAGCCCAATGGAAAGCCAGAATATTGGCTCTAATTTGCATCTTTGCCACTCGGTCCTCTATGCTTTGAAACATGCCCGGTCACTACCTCAAGCTTCTGTTTTTTATGGATAAAGTGGGGACGATCAAGAAAATATTTCCATTACCAGGTCATTTGAGCATCGCATGAGACTTTGAATGTGAAAATTGTTTTTCAGACAGTATAATAAACAAATACAGTGGTACCTTGAGATACGAGTTTAATTCGTTCTGTAACCTTGAGGCGTGGGAAACTATGAGATGCTCGAGTCGAGGTAAACTGGTGGGTCATGTGCAGCCGGCCAATCCGAGCAATTACTCCTATCTCAAATGTTGCTCATATTTCAAAGCAAAAATCGCTCGCTCGACAGCTCGTATCTCAAAAATCTCATATGTTAGGGCACTCGTATCTCGAGGTACCACTGTATTTTGTTCTAAAAAGCCTAAGTCAATTAATCAAGAAAGAAAGAATCATGGTGTTTCACGTTTTTTGGTCAAAATCACTCATTTATGTTGAAATTTAATGGGCATCCAAGGGATGGATCCAGCTCCTACTCAGCCATGGATTTTGCAGCTAAGAGCAACCCCAAACTAAAGGAGTCATTGGCACTGTTTTTATCAGCATCATCATGGAGCCACATAGCATCAAGTGGGTCCTTGCAATATGCCACGAATTAAGTGTTCTCCATGCACTAACAGCTCATCATTGTTATTTCAGCTCAATATTATTCTTTTCCCCTCAACAATTTTTTATTATTCCCGTTGAGGCACAAGAAAACCGAAGCGCACAAACTTAAGTAACTAACCCAAATCACGCGTGACTTGGGGGAAGGAATGATTCTGTAACACATCCTGCCTTCCAAAAACGGAAGCTTTTGGTTACTGTCATCCTGATCATCAAAAGGTTCTAATGCACCTTCTCTTCACTGGATATAGAGAAGAACACTTGGTTATAAAACCAAGCTTAAATGCCCATATATAGATGACAAAGTGAGATGAAAACTATAGATACTAAATATAGAGGACAAAAGTTGACATCAAAGGCATTGACCCCTGGAAGGATGACAACGACCTAACACAAGTGGCCAAGTTCCCAATGATTTCATATTCTGAGTTTCAGTGCAAGCTGAACTAATTGAATGACGGAAGTCCTAGTCTCCTGTTATCACCTAGCTATCTGAGCACCTGTGTTGATGTAGTCATATCTCTTATTTATATTTAGTGATTACTGTGTCTACTGTCAGAGTGTTCTTAGAAATGATAGCAAGGCTAAAAATAGTGGCACTTAGAGCAAAGCCACATATCACCGGGCTGTTGATAAAGCATTATAATCCATGTCCCTTGTTGAATAGAAATCTCTTTTTATAATAGAGCAGCACATCATTTCAGTCCTACCGATGTGCCATCCAAAGAAAAAGGCAGCCAAACTCTTTGATATCAAATTTAACTCTAAGGTATTTCCTGTGGCGTGAAAAGTTCCTTGTGAAAAAAGTGATAGCAAAGGCAATGCTTTCCTTTGATTATAAGGGATTCTGTAGATAAAGACATATTAAGGCAAAAAAAAAAACCCATAAATGATTAATTATTCATGAATGAACTTAATTGCAGAAATATCTAAGATACACTGTAGTTCTGAATGCTCAAAGAATTCTGCATTGGAAAAGACACTACTCTTAAGAATACTGTGTATTTAAAAAAAAAAAACAAAACAAAACATGGAAATCCAAAGAAAATACAGATATCTAGAGATTATTGCAAACATGATGCAATATCGTCCTCCATGATTATGCTAATTATGGGATTTCTTAGAAACCAATTACCCTCCATGCTATCAGGCAATATCACTAAACGTTCCAGGATTTCCTCAAATTACATGTGGGCTGCTTAAGAAAACGTTAAGAGAATCTGCAAACCTGGCGGAACTGAGCTATAAAGTGGTGGTAAGTCAACCATGGCCAGTATCTGGGCTCCGCCCTGCAAGAAAATGAGAAACTACTAAGGCTTCATTAAATCGCAGGAACCTGGAGGTAAAAATAGAAGGCACCATGGAAATAATATCTTGCAATGTTGTAGCACCCTGCTCTTTCCTGATGAGCTGTTTCCAGAGGATTGACAGAGTGAATTTTCAAGGTTGCCTGATTCCTGGAATATCTTTGCCTCTGAAAGCTAAGAAGGAGAAAAAGTTTTCCAAGCTCAGGAAAAGTGAGATTACATAAAAATAGGAAAATATTAAAGGGAATGTTTTTAATTAGATACCACTTCATTTTTTTTTTCTCTAAAAGACCAAAAAAAAAAAAAAAAATGATGGAAGGTTGGGTGTGTTTCTTGGAAAAGGTGATGTACGACTTATTCCACTGACTTAGTTCATTATAGGTGGTTCATTCTATAATTTACTAAAATTGTTAATGTTTTCCAGACAGTCTAAAGGCATGAAAGCTATTTCATGTATAATACTGTAAGCTTCATTAGGCAATGGCCAATAAAGAATTTTAACAGGAATTTTTTCCCCACCGACAGCTTATGAAGCATAATGAGTAAATGCCAACATTTGGCAAAGGACATAAAAGTAGATGGGTAATTTTGTGAAGGGGTAAGACACACTGCTACTAAAGAAAGGAAATCTATATGAAATCAAATGGAGAGAAATTCTTACATTATAATATTAAAGATGTATCTTTCATAATCCCACAGCTTCATTTGGATTAGGTAGCATGAATATTTTAAAGAAAAAGCACTACCGTATTTTCCAGCGTATAAGATGACTGGGTGTATAAGACGACCGCCAACTTCTCCAGTTAAAATATAGAGTTTGGGATGGACCCACCCTATAAGATGACACATGGTGTATAAGACGACTCCTGAACTTTTGAGAAGATTTTCCTGGGTTAAAAAGTCGTTTTATATGCCGGAAAATACGGTAATTGTTTTTTACTAACCACTATAACTAGACTCAGAAATGCTTTTTTTAAATGTGTTATCTCTTCTTGCTATTTGTCCATACATTTACATAAAGATTTAAGGAAAATTGTATCTGTTCTACGAAATCTTGCTGCTCTTAAGCATCTTGTATATGCAACATCGGTTTGGCAATGAAAAGCAATCCGCTGCATGCTGCCATTGACTTAGGGGCAATAGGAAGATGCCAGAAGGTACACCATTTAGTTTGTTAGATAATGTTTTCTTTGACATCTCCATAAAAAATGAATTTCATTTTAGCCTCCACAGATGCTCACTGTAATGAAGATGGCCTTTGACATTAGTGAGTGCACCTTTGAAGAACTGTGTCAATCTGTGATGCTGTTTGTTTTCCTGTTGTTGATTCTGTTCTAATTATCTCATTCAATTCCAAGTGTTTGGGGCACTCCCTATGTCAGGGGTTCTCAACCTGTGGGTCGTGACCCCTTTTGGGGGTCGAACAACACTTTCACAGGGGTCACCAAAGACCATTGGAAAACACAGATACAATTCATAACAGTTGCAAAATTACAGTTATGCAGTAGCAACAAAAATAATTTTATGGTTGGGGGTCACCACAACATGAGGAACTGTCTTAAAGGGTCACAGCATTAGAAAGGTTGAGAACCACTGCCCTATGTGGAAAGGAGACTTCTGGGGAGTAGGCTCAGATACATTAAGATTTCAATGGATGTCCCCAATCTCTCCCTCTCACTGGATCCTTTTCATGTAGCACCAAAGCAGGCCTGTATTAGAGTGTTCTCTTGATTTAGCTCCATTCTTTATTCTTGCAAGATAGCACTTTAGAGAGTTTAACTCACTTTTAATTAAAATATTTCCCCCCTTATATCTTTTCTTCCTTTCTAGAGTTACTGTGAACTTGCTATGCGATAGATATGACACATCTATATATGTTAGAGTAGTAGGAGAAACACATGCCCTAGAAATTTAACATGGGACAGGTAATGAAGAAGAAAGACACTAAGGGAAGCCAGAAGTAACTCTGGCTATTCAAGAAAAAAGTAGAAAAAAGTAAAGAGAGATTGGCAATACTATTATGACTTTATTTTCCCTTCTATTACATATGGGGAATTGTGTGAATTTCACAATTATCCGGAGGGAGGAGGGGAAATCATATATAAATGATTATTTTATACACACACACACAGCATATATGTATGTATGTGTGTGTATATATATATATAAATATATTTCAGAATTTTACAAAATATAATAAATATAATATAATGTAATTAAATATAATATCTGTGTTCTGAAAGGAGAAAAAGAGATATCCACATCCAAAGGAATGAATCAAACAGTTGCTGTCTTTTCAAGAATTGAGAGTGCGGCATCCAAGAAAATTGGGACATGCCCGATAATTCCTCTTTTCATATGTATTTACTCATTTAATTCTATTTACACATTATTTTCGATGTCTTAAACTTCTATCCGGGTAATATTTCTAAAAGACTGTAGTTAAGAGGATTATCAAACATACCTGCCCTGAATTCCAGGAGTTCCCACAGGGTTGGGGAGGGAAGGAAGCCATTGAAGAAATAACTTAAGAGCCTCATGAGAAACGGCACTGACATTGGTGGCCAAAAATAAGTACCAAACTGACACCTTTATTTTGCTGAAAGTGTGAGGCAAGTTTGTGTATAATTGTGAGTGGGGGGGCAGGGGGCAGGATGTGCTGAGTGGGGCAGGAACAAAGAGGAAGAGGTTGGTCCTATTGAATATATTATAGAGAAAATGCAAGCATACAGGAGTGAGCAAAAGTAGGTTTACAGTTGTTTGTATGGAAAAATGTATAATACTAGAGGCCCAGGGCATGAAATTCATGCACTGTTGGGGGAGGGGGAAATCCCTCAGCCCAGCCTACACCCTCTCACATTCTGGAACCCCTCGGGGGATGTCCGACTGCAGGTCAGACATCCCTTTTACAATCTGGGACCTCCAGCTCCTAACCATTCGCCTGCTTGCCTGCCTGATTGCCCCTAACCACTCAGCCTGGGTGCTTGATCACCCCTAACCACTCTGCCTGCCTGCCTGATTGCCTCTAACCACCTCTGCTTTGGCCTCTGCCACAGTATCATCCAGTAGGTCTTTGGGGAGGATGTCCAGAATGACATCCAAAAGGTCATTCAGCTGCCCAGTCCAATTCGCATATTACACTTTTATTATCATAGACTAGGGGCCCAGTGCATGAATTTGTGAACCTCGAAAGGAACTGTGGGTCGCCAGGTATTGGTAGGCACAGGGGTGGGTCTCAGCCCATCCTCCGTACCCCCACCCAGTGCCTCCCACCCCATCTTCAGCAGCCACTCCTGCCACCGCCACTCCCGTGTGCTGATGGCACTGACCCTGCTTGCACCTGCGGATGGTGTGGAGCAATTGGGGCCGGCGCCAGCAGGGGGTGCAAATAGTGGCTGCTGCCCTGATCACCCCTCAGGATCAGGGGGAGGTAGAGGAGCCCTCCGGGTCAATCAGGGCCGGCAGCCGCAGCTTGCACCACTGATGGCGCTGAGTGATCAGGACCGGTGCTGGGCACCTGCAGCAGGTGAGGGTGGGGCTGGTGCCTGCAACAGGGGCAAGCTCTGGGTGGAACCACAGCATGAAGGAGCAAATAATTTTCAGTAACCACCGGCTCCTAACCATTCGCCTGCTTGCCTGCTTGGTTGCCCCTAACCACTCAGACTGGCTGCTTGATCACCCCTAACCGCTCATCCCGATGACAGCATCAGGCACCTCACTTTGATCTGGCACCCCCGCTCACCTGCTCTACCGTCCCGCTGCAGCCAATGCCTGCCATGTTCTGCACACGCCCCCTAGGGGTCAGCGCACGTCATATCTACCAGTTGTTTGGTTGTTCCACTGTTTGGTCGATTTGCATATTAGCCTTTTATAATATAGAACAAGAATAAACAAGACTAAACTCTGTGTTTCACATACTCGCAACTGTAGACCTCCTTTTGCTCATCACTATATTTATGCATCAGCTCAGTCTTAAAATTGCTGTTCTGGAACATATTAAAATTTAAATTGTTACTTAGCATGCTCTCTGAGATCCATAGATAGGATACTTTTTTTCCTATCTCAAGCAAAAGCATTCAGAAGAATAATACTTAAACATTTTTTAGCTATTTCTCCTGGTATTTATTTCCATACTCCTAAACAATATTACACTATTTTATTTCCGTTTTAGACATTACCAGTTCATTTCCTACTATAGAAAATTAAACATGTTCTCTGCAACTATTCTGCCTACCATCCCTAACCCCACCCCCCAGAAAACTCTATGCTTGGAAAATAGTTAGTTTATAATTTTTATTAAGTTAGTATTTTTACTGTTTGCATTGTCTTGGTTATCAAAAAAAGTTCACAGCTAAGCCAGTAGCATACAATGGTTACATTTCCATTCTTTAACACATTTTATTCAGCCCTTGCCGGTGGGCTCCATTGATTGGCACTTACACCAGGAGCTGGCAGGGTCTGTTGGCAGTCAGGGCAGATACCCAGGTTTCGGGTTCCATCTCCTGTCAGGTGCATGCAGAAGGCAACCCATCGTTACCTGTCTTATATGTAATGTTAAGAAATCTAACATTGTTTGGATTCCCAATGCCTAATATGTAATTTCTTTTTTCTTTCTCTGACAATATTTATGATCATTTGTTTCCTTCTAAATTTCTGAAATTTCACAATAATATTTCTTGGTGAGATCTATTTCTGTTCTTTGTATTGTTGGGTATTCCATGGATTCTCTTCAATCTTAAAACTAAGTTCATCAGTTCTGAGAAATTATCTGGAATTCTTTTTCTTTGAAAACTTTCTCCCATTAGTTTTCTCTGAAATGCTCCACAGAAATGTGTTTCCAATGTGTGACCAATGAGTTTTTAAGTTGTAAATTCTCTGGAGCTCTAAAGAGGTGATTCTGGAATAGTAAAAATCTGAAGCCAAAAAGAAAGAAAGACTTTGCACAAAGAGTAGGAAACACACCTCAACTCCCGTTTGACCTGGATGTATTGGAAGCAGGAAATTTCCCAGAGGGCCTCATTCAGCGGTTCCTCCTCAGGAGGCCTGGTTAATGTTTGCACCATCACCAACGCTACTTGGAAGAAGGAACGTACAAAGGAAGCAAGAAAGAAATGATTTTTACCAAACCTTTTAAAAGTCCTGACTTTAAAATATATATATATATATATATATATATATATATTATTGATTTCAGAGAAGAAAGGAGAGAGAGAGAGAGAGAAAGAGAGAGAGAGAGAGAGAGAGAGATTCATTGATCTGCTGCCTCCTGCACGCCCCTTACTCGGAATCAAGTCCGCAACCGGGGCATGTGCCCTTGATCAGAATCAAACCTGGGACTCTTCGATCCTTAGGTCAATGCCAAACCAACGAGGGCAAAAGGACTTTTACAAAGACTTCCAAAGCTGGACTCTAGTGAGTGAAAATGATTGAGAAAATAAGGAGAGAGGGAGGGAAGGAAGAGAGAGAGCAAAAAGGAGGGAGAGTTAATGACCCCCTCCTCTATGTCCAATTTTCTGTGGCATTTGTGGCCATGTGAGAACTTATCATACTTGTTTACATGAGTTTCTACCATAAAGTTGTAAGCTTCCTTAGGAAAGGGAGAACACAGTATAGTATTTAGGTTCATATTCCCAATGTTTAGCACAATGTCTGTGGCACTGAGTAAACATTTGTTAAGGAATGATGATGGGCAGACAGCGTAGCCATCAGTTCTACAGGACTGCCAACTTTATTTCATCCACAAGTCCTTCATTTTAAAAATATATATATATATATTTTATTGATTTTTTACTGAGAGGAAGGGAGAGAAAGTCAGAAATATCGATGAGAGAGAGACATCGATCAGCTGCCTACTGCACGACCCACAGTGGAGATGTGCCCGCAAGCAAGGTACATGCCCCCAACCGGAATCGAACCTGGGACCTTTCAGTCCGCAAGCCGACGCTCTATCCACTGAGCTAAACTGGTCTCGGCAAGTCCTTCATTTTGATCATGTTCTCCCAGGCTATAGAATGAGCAGGAGGGATTCTCACCAGACTCTTCTTCCTTAGGGACAATTCACTACCAGGCCAAAAAGTAAGGTATGCTTTTATATCAGCAATAAGTTCAAGACAAAGCATGATCATTTGATATCAGATATACATCAATGATTCTCAATAGAATGTATTTGTTTGATGTCGTTTTTTAGTGCAATTACAATTAAATTAAAGATAAATTATATATGCTATGAAATACTTGTTTTATGGAGTGTTAGTGCTACAAAATTAACCGAAACAATTCATTTGAAATCACTTTGTATCGAAACATCCTATGCACTAATATCACAAATGGTAAAGTTGGACATTTCCCAATTATTTTTCAGAAAGGTTACATGATTAGAGGGACATACAGTCTCTTGTAATATTAATACAGTGGTGTTTGAACACATGCATTTAAGAAGTGAAAAATCCCCATGGAAATTCACTTCATAAACTCAACACTCTGGAATGACCTACACTTTTCCAGATCTTTCATCCAAATCCTCAGCAGCTGAGCTCATTCTGAATGAAATTTCCTGAAAAGGCTTACCCAAAAAAAATGTATTAGAGATTTACAAAATAAGTAGTCAGTAGTTAAAAGTATAATTTGTATTTGTTGTTGTTGATTTCAGAGAGAAGAAGGGAGAGGGAGAAAGAGATAGAAACATCATTTGTCAGCTGCCTTTTACAGAGCCCCTACTAGGGATGGAGCCCGTAACTGGGCATGTGTCCTGACCAGGAATCGAACCATGACCTCCTGGCTCATTGGTCGAGATTCAACCACTAAGCCATCCCGGCCAGGCTAGAGATATAATTTTAAATAAGGCATTCTGATGAGACGGTCCACAGGGAAAGTCAGAACTTTCACAAAGACTTCACATCTTCCTGGCAGGATGGATTCTAATCAATTCAGATGACTTCGAAAATGAGGCCAATACACTGAGACGTGACTGAAAAGAACCCAGTGTTCCATCTTATTAATATTCTGTCCAGCCTTTAGATCATGGAGGCAGGTTTTAACCACAAATGTTATAACTCAGAATTTAAATAGGAAGTATGAATAAAAAAGCTTGTAGAGATCATTATTTTTTAATCTATCACACCACAGGATATTATAGGATGAACTCTCAAAATGTAGTGACGGTTGTCCTAACAATAATTAGGACATTTTTCTTGAAAGAAAAGACAATGTACATTCGCAGGAATAATTTGAAAATAATCCAATAACCTAGATTAGAAATTAGGGCAGAGTCATTAATCCTATGCTGGATATATCTTAATTTATCATCTTTCTTTAGAGCCAGATTGTCTCAGAACTTGTTGAACTGTCTCCCTTTGATGATATAAAAATATTTACATACTTGCCAAGGTTGAGTAAAATAAGTTAGCTAATATTAAGAGGAGGTCTTAAAGGCAACATTTAATATAATCGGTTCTCTAAGAGGTTAATAAAACTCTATATCTTCTTACTAAAAGAAAGGAAGCCAGAATTCAGTCTCAACTGAAATATAAATGAGGCTCAGGAATGACACAGTAACGCCACTTGGCGTTTCTTAAGTTAGCCCTCTCTTTCTACGCTGGATAAACATAAAGAAGAGAGAGTATCTAAAACAGGACCTCCCGATTACAACCCAAATTTGCCCATAAAAGCAATTTTTTTTTCTGACCTACAACTATGTGATTTTTCCACTTTCTGCAGCCTCCCACACTGTAACGAGCTATGTATGGGGTTCCGGGTCTTTCTGTTTTCCTTTGCGTGGAGAGTGGATGCCCACACGGAAAATGTGAACGCTGACCATTTTCAAAGCTGGTCACAGGCCTTTGAGGGCACCAAGGAGTATCCAGAAAGGCATCTGGTCAAGCTGAGGAACCCATTTCTAGCACATTCCTTAACTCCGCTGGTCTTCACAGGATGGGAATATTTACCTTTCTGGCATGTGCTCGGAGCTCAGTCAGAATAGCTTGAAAGTCTGGGTGAGGAGTCAGTCCTTTGCAATAGCCTGAAGTGACCCAAAACCAGCACAGCAAGCAGTTAATCTTTGTTTACGGCCGAAATCAATATGCCAATCCATGTTACGTGCTGAAAGTCCCCTATGTGGCGTCAAAACCAGAAGCGTCTGCTTCTTGAATGGGATTTTGCTTTTCCAGTCCACGAATTTGCCTTCATGACAGAATAACATTTTATAAGGCCGAGTTTACACTGGTATAATTTGTTTCCTTTAACTGAGGATTTGAATAATTCAAGGTAAAAAGTATGGATCCCAGGAATGTGTTTATATTCCGACCTTATCTTACGCCTGGTTTTCTTGTTTACTTCCATTTTTATGACCGAATTCTAACAGGAGTATACAAACTAAAAGGCTGAAATTTCTGAAGAATTATCCCCATCGTCTTATGCTCACATCTTCCTTTTGGTTCCCCTGAATTCCTGCCTTTGGAGTTTAGATTTTATACATATTACAGATATGCAGAAGGAAAGGGATCTCACGACACGGAGACAATGGAGTGTGTCACCTACCTCATCCCAGCCTTAGAACCAGGGCCTAGCTTGACCACAGACTCACTTCCTAGATGTATCTATAACCATGAACAGGTTATTGAATTTCTCTGAGCCTCAATAATGCTAGCTAGCTAGCTAGCTAGTAGCAAGAATACTATGCATGTAAATGTATTTATCCTGAGGCATTGTCAATGGTATGTGTTATGTTTTCTCATCCATGAATTATGTGTTAATATGAGCTAAACTGGATTATTTCATGTTTCTTAGTCACTCCCTGGAGTGAATACATCCTGAGAGTTTGGGATCTGTATTAGCTCTTTCACACACTAATACGTTGCAAATGCTGTCTCTATAGCTCACATTTTGCATGAACAGTTCCCTAGTGGCCTTTGTTGAAATTCAAACCAAACAGCAAATAGATTTCTGTCATGGCTTGTGTTCACAAAACGAAATGAGGAAAGCATGTAAGCTAGGACAACAAGTTTCTTGCGGTGAATTTTATCAAGTATTGCAATCCAAATATTTTTCTTACTGAGGTTTTCAGTGTCCAACAGTTATGTATCTATCTGTTAATAAATTGATCCATCCAGCTGCATTTTAAAACACTGTCAATGATTTCTATCATAAATATCCAACGTGAAAGTTTCTCCTTATATCAAGCTGCAACTTAAAGAATTAATACAGTGGTACCTCGAGATACGAGTTTAATTCGTTCCATAACCTTGAGGCGTGGGAAACTATGAGACGCTCGAGTCTCGGTAAACTGGTGGGCCGTGTGCAGCTGGCAGATCCTCATGATGACTCCTATCTCAAATGTTGTTCGTATTTCAAAGCAAAAATCGATGACTCGTATCTCAAAAATCTCGTATGTTGGGGCACTCATATCTCGAGGTACCACTGTACTACTAAAGCTATTAAACAGACATTTTATAAACTCTGTCATCTTTCTTGCATAGATCAAGTGCTCTTTTACCCAAGTTATATTCTCAGTTTAGAATCCTGTCCTAAACTATGTGTATGTATTTACATTTTTCAATAGGTGATGAAATGAGAAAACTCACTGTCCTCTCCAGTCAGCAAAGCTGAAGTCCCTTCATCGCGTTCCATCTCTCCTGGTCTCCCATGGAATGTACTCCTGTATCTGCTGTTAACCTACAATGACATGTCTGTGGCTACAAGGAAGAGAAGCTGGGAAGAACATGTGACCCAATGGCTGGGACAGCCTTTTAGTTCTGACGATCAGAACGCAGCATGTCACCATGGACTCGTAGCTGACAGCTTGCAGGCAAGCATGGAAAGAGATGCCGCGCTGAATGCGGACCGCAGAGAGAAGTGCCTTTCCCTGCCAGACTGCTGCCAGGCCTCGGAGCTGAGAGAGCTTCCCGGGAGGCCCATGGGTCACATTTCAAAGGAGCTGGACGAGAGTGACAGCCAGGAAGGTGAGGATCAGTTCCTCTCGCTGGAAGCCAGCACGGAAACGCTGGTGCACGTTTCTGATGAGGATACGGATTCTGACCCGTGTCTTACAGATGACAAACAGATCTTAACGTCCCCTGGGCACGAACCCTCAGGCCAATCTAGCGTCAAAGGAGCAGGCTCCTTAGTACAGACGCTGCCTGTCAAGGAAGGAAACCAGGATTCTTACCACTCCTGGGGGGTGGCTGGAGGAGCTGAACTGGCCTTCGTGGAGGGGAGCGGAGAGAGGAAAGTTCTTGACATTATAAGTCAAAGCCTGGAGCTTTGTCGTGATCTAAGCTTAAGTGAAATAAAAGATGCCTCCCCGAGACACGTAGGCGAGGCGTTGACTGGGAGAGAGATGGTGCCTGAGAAGCAACTGCTTAATTCTGCCGTAATTGCTCAGCTACGAAGGAAACCCGACTTCCCTCAGGAGGAACATGAGAGAAACACCTGCTGTGCGGCGCACGAGGAGTTTCTCGCGGGTCCTTGTGCGGACGGGGGACCGCCGTTATCAAAAGCAGATCCTGCGGGCCGCCTCCCGCAGCCTGCTTCCTGCCCCGGTGGAATGTCCGCTGCAAACGGCCTGCAGGAGAGTGGTTTCTCAGGACATCAAAACAGAAGTCTTCCAGAGGTCAGCTCGGGAGATGGCATGCAGTGTTTACACTCAAAGGAACCTCCGGCCACCCAGGAACCCGCCGATAATCAAGTCAGACTGCGCAGGAGGAAGGTAAGACACATGTGCAGGTTATCTGAGCTTTGGGAATGTTGTAAATACCCTTGTTTCCAGGGCTTATTATTTTGGCAGCATGAAAGGGAGATGTGGATGTTTCTTTTCCCCTTTGATGTTGCTGTGTGACTCCAAGAGCGTCTTCTTGGGGGAACCATCAGAATGTAAAGAAATTAAAATAGAATAACCTATCCGCTTGACTAAAAAATATGGATAACGGTTTATGAACCATCTGTTCTGGGACTGTATTGAAGGCAGAATTGGTTTCACTTTCTTCATTGGAATTAAATACCGGGAGAAAGCTCACTATTCAAAGCCCATCTGAAAAGTGACTCTATTTTTTTTTAATTTAATAAGATTTATTTGGCTTGTTTCCTTTTCCCTCTGAAAAAGCATAATTTATCAAAGAAACATGGTATAAATGACATATTCAAAAAGACCCCTTTATATATATATATATATATATATATATATATATATATATAAAGGCAATAGTATCCCTGCCCCCAACATATGCTGATGCTATTTTAAATGTTATCCTGGCACATTTGTTATCAATGGGCAACTCTTGACCCAAAAGGGCTAATAACTGAAATTATTTTTTATGCCCAGGCCCCCTGACTAATCCTATAGGTACCATGCTCCCCTAAGTAGTTTCTGCGTGAGGGAAGCAAGAATTTGGGTGGGGCTACATGAAGCATGGGTTCATTAGTGATCTCTGGAACAAAGTTTGCCTTGTCTTTTGGATTTTTCCAAAAATCTTCCCACAATGCAGTGCTCTGTAACCCTGATGTAAATTATAAATACAATTTCTTCTATGAATCCAATGTGGCCACTGCAAAACAATGCTGATCGGACACGTCAGTGTGACATCCTTGCCCCTCTTTCAATATACAGTGGTACCTTGAGATACAAGTGCCCTAACATACGAGATTTTTGAGATACGAGCTGTTGAGCAAGCGATTTTTGCTTTGAAATACGAGCAACATTTGAGATAGGAGTAATCGCAAGGATCGGCCGGCTGCACACAACCCACCAGTTTACCCCGACTCGAGCGTCTCATAGTTTCCCACGCCTCAAGGTTACGGAACAAATTAAACTCGTATCTCGAGGTACCACTGTACTATTAATCCCTAATCGCCATTCTGACAAAGCTAATGCTCTCAGTGCTGTTCAGCAGAGCTGTCCGCAGTGAGGAATAAAAATCTCCCACTCTCTTTCTGGTGAAGAAATCTGGTTTCCATAAACTGCGGTTTCACTAACAAACCAGATCGGCGACATGTCATAAGTCAGTGGAAGTGAAGTCAAACACTGCACAGCAGAGATCCTGTGCTCCAGCCATAGGCCAGCAGATCATTCCGTGCCTCTGGCCCACTCTCCCTGCCTTGCAGGAGTTGTAACAAAATGCTAACGCTCCTTACAGATTGGAAAGCTCTGCTCACCTTTCCAGAAATTTCCATACACCCTATCAGATCTGCGGGAGGGAATGCAATAATGACATCAGAAGGTATTAACTGGCCTATGACATCGCTCCCCCAAAATAAGACAAACCCCGCCCAACTGCCGACAGGAACGTTAAACATTCCAGAGACATATGCTCACCACTTGGACATTTATATCGATCCTATGAACGCTGGGAAGAATGTGCTCTTGGACGTGTCACTGTAGCGTGGTTGCACTATGAGAGCTGTAATTATATCCCACGTACAAGTTCTAACTTAAATACTCTATTTTAAGCACTTCATCGTTCTGGAGTGTGGTAGCATTGTCTGGTGGCACATTTGCTGTGACCCTACAACTCATTTGCGATGCCTCGTGATAAGCAGTTTTTGTAACAAAATTTTCTGTTTGGAATTTACGCCGGGAAAGTATGGTTAGAGGAGAAGCCTCTAGAATCAAAATGTGTAGGAAGTTTTGTTCTATTTGATATTGCTGAGTTAAAATACCTCTGAAGTGGCAACTGGCCATTTTAGCACTTTGCCAAAAGAAATAATGAGACAACTTCATAAAAAAATATGTGCACAAAGATGCTCATAATTGCATTGTGTGTTACTGACGAAAAAAGAAAAAAAACAAATTTCCACCTATAATGTTTACATTTTACTTATAATGACATGCATATGGTATAGTTAATACAGTGGTACCTCGAGATACGAGTTTAATTCATTCCGTAATCTTGAGGCGTGGGAAACTATGAGACACTAGAGTCTCGGTAAACTGGTGGGTCCTGTGCAGCCGGCCGATCTGCGCGATGACTCATATCTCAAATGTTGCTCGTATTTCAAAGCAAAAATCGCTCGCTTGACAGCTCCTATCTCAAAAATCTCGTATGTTAGGGCACTCGTATCTCGAGGTACCACTGTAATAAAATTTTATGTATAAACTAGGGTACAGTTTGGAATGCTATGTAACCATTAAAAAGATGGCATGAGATCCATGTACACTAACTGAAAGATGATGTTCATGACATAGTGTATCTGGAAAATGACAATGGAAAACCAATATGTATAGCATATCTCAACTTATATGACAAAATGTCAGCATGTAGATAGATAGATAGATAGATAGATATAAGTGACATATAGATATAGGCATGGATTTGATAAAATTATAGGCCGGAGTATATGACTAAATAGGAATACATCAAATCCTAGCTAAACAGACACAGAATTGTTAATAGCAGTTACTTTAAGACAATAGAATCAAAAGGGTAGAAGCAGGGGATTTTTACCCTATATAATTTTTATAAAAGGTCATAGAGTTATGGGGGAAATGCAAATAACTAATGGAAGTACAAAAATATAAAAGATATACAAACTACTTGAAGCATCTTTTAAGGGCTCTAAAGAATCCTTTATCTAGTTATCATGTTTACTATTACTTTTATTAACTGGAAACAAATATTTAAAGTTTTTCAAAATATCAACAAGCGTTTCAGTCAACTACTCCTACTGCCAGTGCATCTAGTTTAAAACAGTAAGCCTTGCCCTAGCCGGTTTGGTTCAGTGGATAGAGCGTCGGCCTGCAGACTGAAGGGTCCCAGGTTCGATTCTAGTCAAGAGCATGTACCTTGGTTGCGGGCACATCCTCAGCAAGGGGTATACAGGAGGCAGCTGATCGATGTTTCTCTCATCGATATTTCTAACTCTTTATCCCTCTTCCCCTCTGGAAAAAAAAATCAAAAAAGTCAATAAAATAAAAAACAGTAAGCCTTTTGGAGAGACAGGTGAGACACATTTTCATGCCTAAGGTATTAGGTGCCAGATTCGGAAAAGACTTTGCTTAATTGTCAGTATCATTTATACTATTTGTTGGCTGTAGCTATGCTGACAGCTTTAAGATTAGAGCTTGGAAAGGTGAACTAGAACTTGAGCTAATAAAATTTTAGTTAGAGAACTTTAATCAGCTCATTATCTGAGGGTCGTGTGAGTGAACCAAACCCTTCATGAATTTATGAGCATGAATTTTTTTGGGGGGTTGCTTTTTTTAAATATATTTTATTGATTTTTTACAGAGAGGAAGGGAGAGAGATAGAAAGTCAGAAACATTAATGAGAGAGAGACATCAATCAGCCGCCTCCTGCACGCCCCACAGTGGAGATGTGCCCGCAAGCAAGGCCCCCAACCAGAATCGAACCCGGGACCCTTCAGTCCGCAAGCCGATGCTCTATCCACTGAGCCAAACCGGTCTCGGTGGGGGGGGGGGTGCTTTTTGGGGGTCAGCATTCAATCAAGATTCTAATACTTGAAAAAAAAAAACCTGAAAACAAAAACAGCTTAAAAGAGGGATCTTCAGAATGGACTGAAATGCACCCAATTATCATTTCTGGAAACCTATAAATCTTGGCAGGCATTTATATTATTATATGATGTATTTTTTCTTGTTTTCCAATTATTTTTTTTGCCATCAGAATAGCCACAGGTCTATTTTTTTTAGGAGTTTCCATTGGAGGGGACTGCATTTGTAGTACATGTAAATATTAACTTTTTAAACTAACAATTCCCCTAAGTATGTCGAAATATATCATTGAAGCGAAGCCACTGAAATCAAAGGAAAACCAAAGAGATTATGAGCAGACATCAGAAATGCGCCCTCCAGAAGGCTGGGTGGCATAGGCCTGGAGCGTATAGGGTGTGGGTGGGTCTCTGGGGGAAGGCAGCTGGTTAAGAGCAATTCTCAGAGACAAATTCCACAGCAATCTGGAGGAGGGACTGTCTAAGAAGTGGTCTCTGTAAACCAAACGAGATGTGAAGATGGAAAATATGTAGGGCAAGACTTGAGGTTAAACCTTTTTTAGAGAACGAGTGTATTTGTTCTTGATGGTGGTTTACTAATTAAAGAGAAGCCAACATTCGGTCTTCTCTGGAGGCTATTTAAATAGTTCCCAAATTTTTGAATAACCATAATAGTTACACAAATGCATGAACAGATTTTCATTGGCTCACATAAAACATAATCCATATTACGAAGCAAAATAAGCTCCAAAAGATAATGCAAACACGGTCTGAACTTTGAGGAGACACCTAATCGCACTTTTGAACACGAAGCTCATATTCCAATGATAAATTAAATCGTATCATTTATGCTACAGATTGGCCTGCCATCACAGAAAACCAACATAGCAGTGCCTTGAACATCTTTCTCTCACATACACATAATAATTGCATATAAGCAGTTCTGGATCCAGGTGTAGGCTCTATGTTTCAAAACTGTAGACCAGGGGTGAGAAATGTCCCACCCATGAACCATATAAGGCCCTGTCGAGGCTTTAGGGGTGAGTTAATTAAATGTTTGACCAAATACAGCAAGCTAAGTTTTAACTTGACAATTCTGTATGTCCTGGGAATGATATTATAAATCCAAATGGCCCTTGGCAAGAAGGGAGAAGGGGAGAGAGAGAGAGAGAGAGAACCATCGATGATGAGAGAGAACCATTGATTGGCTGGCTCCTAAAACCCCCCTACTGGAGATCAAGCCTACAACCCAGGCATGTGCCCTAACCAGGAAGCATGTGTCTTGACTAGTAGTTGAACCTCGACCTCCTGGTTCATAGGTCAATGTTCAGCCACTGAGCCATGCTGGCCGAGCGGTACATGCTTCTTTTCCCTTCATATTTCATGTGCTAGAACTTAGCTTCCTGGCCACACCCATCACTCATGGCTTAGAAATGGAGGCTGCATTTTGGCCAGCAGCTGTCTGCTGAAGACTCTATTATAAAGGAAGAGATAACTCATCACATAAACATGTTACTTAACAATATCTTAACATAAATATGTTTCAGGATGTTGAGTTGTGCAAGGAATAAACAGGCTGCATGCATACATGCACTCTGTACAAACACCTGATGCTTTCATTTCACACTACAGAAGACCTTTCCATATTAGGAAACTCTTTTGTTTGTTGAAATGATAGTTATCTAATGCTACAGTCTTTCTTGTAGAAAAATTGCTCAGGAGCTAAACATTTTACTGTATATACTGTAGTTCATCTCTGTAGAACATTAATTACCAGTGATTAACAAAAATCAAATGCTTTCTTTTTACCCTATTTTTAAAATATGCATAAATTTAGTAAAAGGCATGCCTGTACAGTGTCTAAAAGAACCTTCTCTTTCCTTTCTGTGACTTTCTTGTTTCTACCTCTTAAATGCCTATTTGTAAGCCATGTAACATGGGAAGGTTAACATTGACTCATAGGTGACACAAAGAACATAGTAAATTATGCAGGAGATAGAATAGACCAAGAATGGAGGCCAGATGAGAGAATATAAAAGGGAAGGAAAAACTTGTCTAAGAAACAAAAAAGATGGTTAAGACCCAAAAAAAAGTATGTTGAATGATAGAGTTTATCAATAAGCCTGAAATTAGAGGACATAGAGAAAAGGAATACAAAGTGGGCTCAGTATATACAGGGTGTGGCAAAAGTAGGTTTACAGTTGTGAGTACACAAAACATGGAGTTTATTCTTTATTATTACTTATTGATTATTATATTATTTTCCATGTGAACATCTGTAAACCTACTCTTGCCCTACCCTGCATAGCTTGTAGATAGATTCATAATAGTATGATTTACACTAAGGGCCTATTGAGCAGATGGTATTGCTTTGGTGTGTTTTTTTTAAATATATTTTTATTGATTTCAGAGAGGAAGGGAGAGAGAGAGAGAAACATCAAAGATGAGAGAATCATTGATTGGCTACTTCCTGCAAGCCCTGCACTGAGGACTAAGCCCTCAAACTGGGCTTGTGCCCAGACCAGGAATCGAACCCTGACCTCCTGGTTCATAGGTCGACACTCAACCATTGAACCACACTGACCAGGCCTCACTGTCTTTTCTGGTGATATCACTTTCAGGAAGTTTGGAGAGGAGATGACAAGAATAACAGAATAAGAGATTGAAAGACCAGTGAGAATAGAAGAGAGTAAGGGAGTTTGCTGAGAGAGGATCAGACAATAATAAACTTCCTTTTGATTTCTATTGTGAAAACCACATAAAGCAGGGGAGCTTTGTTGCCAGGTGCCTTTACGGTGGAAAAATATCCTCTGAATGAAAGCAATTAGATCTGACCTTTTCTTGTTGCCGCTATTTTTTTTTTAAAAGTAGTTATGAAGTGTGATGGGCCTCCGTTCCAACAGAGACTTGGACCAAAACTGCAGATTTACATTATTAGCAACAAGATCATTAATAAGTTCACATTTACCCAACATCAGTTTTTATTGGAGCACGAATTAATACATCTTTACGATGTTATTTTAAATAATTAATAGGTATCCCAGAGCCAATTGCGCCTCAGAGGCTATGGTAACAGTGAAACATTTCGTTTCATCCGCATGGATTTCTGTTGCCATAAACCGGGACCAACTTATTAATCTTTTAATACCAACAAAACCACCATAGACGTTGGCTGCCTCCCGCGAAGAAATGCCAACATCCACAAAAGTTGGGATGACTAGCATACCCTACATAACAGGGCGCTGCCTTTGTTATCTGGGCACTGCACCCAAGGCTGCCAACGGACTCTTGTTTGTTTTCTGGCTCATGTTCTTAGAAATAAAGCCCTCCCTACTACCAGCCTGATCTCTATTCCACAGATACTTTTCTAGCTGTGGAGAAGATTATAGTGCTACGTTAGAGATAACCTCACCATTTTCAAAGGAAACATAAGCAAAGAGGAAAGCATACTTGTATTCTTTCTTCAGTTCTGACCCTACATTGGTGTAGGGATAAAACTAGCGATTAATGAACCTCTTCAATTTGGTGTTCTATTTTTTTGAGCCAGCGAAACTTCAAAAGGATTTACTGCTTTTTATATACATTACAAGTGAACCCGGATGTTTAAAAGAAATTCAAATGGCATAATTATTTGGTCTAGAAAATGAATAGCTTGGTTTGAGCTTGATTTTCTAACTAAGCGATTAAGCTGGGATGAGGAGAAAGGGCACAATCTAAACTGAAGGTGCTATTTAATCTTCTTGGGACTTATATGCCCCTGAAAAGTTGAGATGAGTCCCTACATCAGAAGACCGTTAGGAGCATAAATGAGATAGAAAATGGGATGGACTAGCTACAGAGTTCAACCCTAAGAATGATCTATTTTTTTTTAACCCAAATTCGAGGTGAGGATTTGACAGGTAAATAACAGAAGAATTGCAGAACTTTATCTGGGAATAGGTCAAATTCTAGCAAACTCTATATTCACAGCATATATACTTAGCCAGGGTCACTGAGTATTCCAGTTGGAGGTTTGCAAAGTGCTGCATGATAAATCTCCACAGCTTTTATTTATGTAGAACAAAGTAATTAAGCCAGTGGAATCAAACTGCTTCCCTTACTTAGAGCTTTGTAGTCTTGCATGTTACTTACTCTCACTGTGCCTCAGTATTTTATCTCTATAATGGGATCCTTTTGCTCTGACATTAGGAAAATTAAATAAATTAATATATAAACAGTGCCTGACACATAGTAAACACCCTGTGACTTTAACTAGTAATAGATGTTATTATTTGTTTACTATATCTGTCCTAGTTATAGATCTGAGAGTAATGTATAAAGCCCAAAACTATGACAAGAAATTTAAGGATAAAATAAGTTCACCTAAGAACATTTTTATGTAGGCATCTATAAATCATGTCTTCCTGCAGTAAGTAAGCCTCTTTACTGGGATGTGGAGTAGAGGAAGTGAACAAACACACAGGAAGTGGGTGGAAGCTACCTGCCCCAGGGACATTAGCAAGTTGGCTGATGGTGCTCTGCTCCCATGTTTCTAAAGGAAGTGCAAAAGGAAACCAGCCGGAAGCAGGCTCAGCTCTGTGATAAATATCACCTTTGAGGCCTGTGGACCATTTTCTCCGCTTCCCCCACTTCCCCAAAGGCACAGGAAAGTGGAGTGTGAGTCAACACAGCTGACCAGTGCTACCTTAAGAAACAAACAGCTAAGTATCACATGAACTCACTCATCTGTGGACCATAATGAACAACATAAAGTGAACAAAAATAGATCCAGACACATAGAAGCATCAAACAGGGGAAGGCAGGTGGGTGGGGGTGGGAGAGTTGGAGGAATGGGAGGGAAAGAGATCAACCAAAGAACTTGTATGCATATACTTGTATGCATACACTCGAGATACGAGTGCCCTAACATACGAGATTTTTGAGATACGAGCCATCGAGCGAGCGATTTTTGCTTTGAAATACGAGCAACATTTGAGATAGGAGTCATCGCGCGAATCGGCCGGCTGCACACGACCCACCAGTTTACCGAGACTCGAGCATCTCATAGTTTCCCACGCCTCAAGGTTATGGAACGAATTAAACTCGTATCTCGAGGTACCACTGTATTGGACACAGATAATAGAGGGGTGAAGTCCTGGGCTGGGGGCAGAGGGAGGGTGGGCAGGGAGAAGAGAATGGGAGAAAAGGAGACCTATGTAATACTTTCAACAACGAAGAATTAAACAAACAAACAAACAAACAAACAGAAACAAACAGCTGAGCTCTTGAGTGCCAAGTAGCTATTGTACAATATGTAGATGGGACCTGTATTTTTAATTTATTCCTCCAGAACATTCTTGGCATTTTGTCTTCATTTTGCTGCAAGATGGTCACATGAAGCTTAATGTTCTGTCCCGTGTTCATTTACCGACAAGCCAGACATGGCTCAGTTAACCAGACTCTGATAGGCGGCATCCTACAAACCAATAGGGGAGGAGGCACAGAGGATTTGCTTTTTATAGGTTCACAGAACGTTCCAGCTGGAAGAGACTTGAAACATCCTCGCTTTTCTCTATAATTGGAATAACGCGTGTGTATTGACAAGGCCCAAGAGCTGTAATTTGGCGCGTTAATAGCGGTATGTTCTGTTATCAATGCAAACTGGCCGCTCCGCAGAGAAGATGCTGAGTTGCATATTATCGGGGAAAAGCTATAATTTTAAAGTCATCAGGAAGAATCGGCCAACAGCGCAATGTAACATAAACCTAATATTAAGGGGGTTTTTTTTTTTGAAGGATGAAAGGAAATATTTTATCCTTCTATTTCAGACATTGGTCCATTTCATGGGCAGGGAGGGAAAAATACAGCTTTAAGAATTTAACTCCCATTTCACGTATATGCTGACAAAAAATATAAAATAAAATTTCAACGGAAAAGAGAACCCAAAAGCTAGTTTGTTTTTCTCAGCTTCTCCCGGTTTCTAGGTTTATAATAAAAAAGTTGCTGCTTCCTGAGGCGTGATTTTCATTTAACCCAATTATTCTGTATTCTTCTTTCTGTGATCAACCTAGACTTTTATCATAAATATTATCTCTATCCACTTAGAAGTTACCAAGAGCTTTCTCTCAGATGTCCGCAGTGTTTGGGTTGAGGCCTGATAATTTTAAACAAGCTGAAAAGTATTTTAAACAAGTTCCGTCCTGTGAGCGATCATTAAGAAGGCCAGGGGAGAAAAGGCAACGAGGCAGTGACTTTCAGTAGGATCATCATGTGATTTAAAAAAAAAAAAAAACATATTAGTAATTATGTAAGTCACTAATTTTTTATACTGAAAATTCTGTCTAGACTAGAAACAAGAGAGCCTGCTACGTTATATATCAGCCTATTCTGGGCCATTGAAAGTGGAAATAGATCTGCTCCTCACATTTCCATACGCAATCACTTATGGTTATTGTAATCCTCGATTTCCCACCCTGGCCACGGAGACCATTTATTTTTCTTAAGAGAGAATAAATGGGCAATAAGTGTATCGCTTACAGTAAGCTAGCCGATGGTGAAACTTCATCACTAACTTTCACATCCATCTTTTCATCTTAAAGAGGACCGAATTTACTCAAGAGCTGTCAATAGATAAGTCACTACATGGATGTTCTGAGTGACGGGTGTGGCTGGCCGCTCCATATCTGTGCCTCTCATACTCCTTCCACCATCATCAGAGGGCTGCACAATAGGAGAGGAACTCTGGGATAGTATGGAGAGTCACAGCAAACCTTAAAGGTGTAGGAAAACATGACCGATGCAGGTTCAGAGAGAGGACATTTTTATGCTCTGTGCAATCCACCTACACTGAAGTCACTTCACATCCATTGTCTATACAGCAAGACTAAAACAGAATACTGTGAATAACAAAAACGGCTACGCAGGTTTTCTATACAATACAGGAGCGTAGGGAAGAAAAATAAAAGTCAGTCGCTACTAAGAAGAAAACAGCAGAAGTGTGTTAATAGAACCCAGGAAGGCTGCATTGGAGGGAAGATAAAGGAGCCACAAAGTCACGCTTAAAATACCAGAGAAGTGAATAATCCCCTTGTCCAGGGATTTATGTTATGGTGCTTCTACACGTCCAATGCAGGGGAGTTATCTGTGGCTGTGTTTCCAAGTAATTGCTGCCATTTCAACCACTTAACAAGAAAACTTAATTCCGGAAGAGCGATTGGCAAATTATCCAGCATTTCCGGCTGAGGGTGCCCTCCAGGCCGCTTTCAGAGGCTGGGTCCTCTGTCTTCTGCACGGCGGTCACTAAGCACCTGCCCGCTGAGGCCGGTGGGCACCCACCCTGGTGAGAACAGCCCCCCACGGACTGCCACTCATTCTCCTGGAGGAGCTGCTCATGTTCAAAGGGGCACATTTACCTTCTCCCTCTCTGCTGCCTTCTTTCCTTCTGCACGGAATTCCCTTATCACTGTGATAACTCCCTTCTGCCCTCCTCACCTTCTCTCTGAAGCCAAAGGAACTAAACAGGTACATTCATTAAGAGTGAGCCGGGAGCAATGTCCACCACCCCAGAGTCCAGCCCCATCCTCTCCCTGAGGGAGGAATGTAAAATATCCAGATGCGCTTTGCCACAGTGCAAATGAAAGCGCAACCACAGCTCTAAGGAACTAAAGGAAATCCGTCCACGCGAAAGTTATAGTTCACGAATTCAAAATGTTTATTATTCAGACCTGCTGCTAGATTTGTATTGTTATATGACTATACGAATCTGTGGCTAATCATAGTTCTCAAAAATTCAGGTGAAATCTTAGAAAGAATGTAGAAACGCACCTATGCATTTGGCAGTCATTAGTGATGGTTTCAAAAATATCAGTTTTTGCATCCTTAATATTTCTCATCCCAACCTCTTTTATCCCCACCATCTCTGCTCTAATGACTGCAGCAACATCCAACAGTTTCTTTGGAGTCAATCCTTATCCCCAACAATCTATTTTCTGTATTTTTATACAAAGAAAATCTGCCCCTCTCCTTTCCACAGATTTTATTTTTTTAATATATTTTATTGATTTTTTACAGAGAGAAAGAAAGAGGGATAGAGAGTTAGAAACATCAATGAGAGAGAAACATCGATCAGCTGCTTCCTGCACGCCCCCCACTGGGGATGTGCCCACAACCAAGGTACGTGCCCTTGACTAGAATCAAACTTGGGACCCTTCAGTCCGCAGGCCAATGCTCTACCCACTGAGCCAAACCAGTTTCTGCCCCTCTACAGATTTTAAATACCAATATTATAGCCTGGCTGGTGTCGCTCAGTGGTTGAGTATCAACCTATGAACCAGGAGGTCAAGGTTCGATTCCCAGTTAGTGGGCTAGGTTCCCAGGAGGGGGCAGCCAATCAATGATTCTCTCTCAACATTGATGTTTCTCTCTCTCTCTTCCTTTTTCTTCCTCTCTGAAATATATACATATATATATATATTTTAAAATAAATAAAATACTAATATCCTAGACACAATTTTCCAAGACAGTCACAATCAGGCCTGTTTACCTACAAAGTCTAATTTTTATACATTTCCTCATCATGTTTTATGGCCACATTAAACTTCTCCGAATTACTCATCATTCTCTCTCACCCAGAAAGCTCTCCCAGACCACCTTTATACGCTTGCCATTGCTCAGGTTTCATCTTACATGTCATTTCCCCCCAAAAAAGTCTTCCCTGAACCCCTCAGACTGATGTTCGCTCTGGTACCCTAAGCCCTTGTGTGGACCCCAGCATAGCGCCACAGTGTGTTGGAATGATCTAGTCATGTATCCATGCTGTAGTGGTGGAAGAGTGCACTCCCCATCCCCACCCCTCACCCCCCCAAAAAAAGTATGTGCATGTCCTAACCCCTGGAACCTGTGAACGTGACCTTATTTGGAAAAAGGGTCTTTGCAGATGCAATTAAGTTAAGTTTCTCAAAACAACATTATCCTGGACTAGCTGGGTGGACCCTAAATCCACCGCCAAGTGTCCAGAGAAGAGAAAACATAGACGTGAAGAGAAGGCCACGTGGAGGTGAAGGCAGACATTGCAGTGACGCAGCCACTGCCCCAGAAACACCTGGAGCTACCATAGCTAGACAAGGCAAGAACGAATCCTCCCTCAAGGCCTCCACGTCAGCACAGCCCTGCCAACTCCCTCTCACCTCCCACCCCAGGGACTCCAAGAAAAAATCCTTCGTTAAGGCACCAAGTTTGTGTATGTGATTTGTTACAGCAGCTTTGGCGAACTAGTGCACATTCCTATACTCCAAACTAAATCACTGGAAGGAAGGAACTAGCACACTCATAGCGTATTCACCACTGTCCTCTGAATGCGAGCACGTGCCTGGCATACAGTGTGCACTTCTTACACTTCTGTAGAATGGGCGTGTGAGGGAAGTCAAGCACGTAATCCTGAGCATCATCCTAGTGCACAAGTTACTATTTTTACTACCTTCTTATGCCAATAAAATCCCTTGATCAAGTCGGGCTATATTTTCTCCTCTTTAATTCGACCTGATAGCTCTTTGGAAATTTTAATACCAAATAAATGTAAACTAGAGCGAGTAATATGAGGACATTTCTACATAAAATGTACCTTTTCGTCGTTTGAGGGTTTGCCTTTAGATTGGAGCTGAGAGCTTATACCTGTAACCAGAGCAAAAGGGAAGAATATAGAGAATGTTCTCTGCTTGTCACTCTGCTAATCACATGTTCATGCTTTATAGATGCAATTCTCTCCTCTTCCTCTGAGAATACTAATTACAGTAATACAGTGGTACCTTGAGATACGAGTTTCATTCATTCTGTAACCTTGAGGCGTGGGAAACTATGAGACGCCCAAGTCGCGGTAAACTGGTGGGTCATGTGCAGCCGGTCGATCTGTGTGATTACTCGTATCTCAAATGTTGCTCATATTTCAAAGCAAAAATCACTCGCTTGACGGCTCGTATCTCAAAAATCTCGTATGTTAGGGCACTCGTATCTTGAGGTACCACTGTAATTTCATGTGAGGTTTCAAGGTTTTTAATGTGTTGTTGGTATTACCTTTTTGTCCAGCAGTCTGTTTCCCTGCTACTGATTTTTCTTCAAGTTTTAGTGATTTCAGTTGACCTTCCCAGATCTGACTAAAGAAAATTGGTTAGAATAGGTGACTGGCGTGTGATCTCTCTGTGATTCCTGTAGGAATACACTATTTACGTTCTCCACTTCTCATGTGTCCTCCCTATCCACATGTTCAATTCGGCATGAGGAGGAACTATAAGAAATTCTTTGCTATCCTTTTGGATTCCATTTATTCCACATAGTATAATCAGATTTAACCTTTGTAAGGAAACTTCAACAAAAGGTTATTTCCCTTCATAGAAAAGCTAACCAATCTCTTGATTTGTTTTTTCAGATGCAGACCATATCTCCCAGCTTGTATTTTAAAATTCCTCTATATTTAGTCTTTGTTAAGATGTTCAGCTCACTCTCAGTTCTCTAATGAGTCCTATAGCAATGCACTACCGATGCTTACTCTCTGACCACCATGTGCTCTGAGGGTGTCTTAGCAGTCACTCCATACAACTATTGTCTCATTCCAGCATTTACTGCTTGACTGTTTTGAACTCACTCAATTCTCTTGAAGTTCCCAAATCCACATATTCCTTCCCCTCTCCCTGAAAAAATGTCTTCAATGAGAATAAAAGTAAAATGAGTGAAAGTTAATAATTCTCTTCAACTTGACAGAAGATGAACCTAATAACTGCCAGAATTTGGTGGTCCTTTATGCACATTGAGGACAGAGGCTATGCACTTCGCCTGTGTAGTCTCAGAGATCAACATGGTATAGTGAGAACCAGGAAGTTGTCTAGGGGACGGGTGGGTGGTTAGATGGATGGGTGGACAGGCTCGTGGATGCATGAATGAGCGAGTCTATACTCCCCAAAGATAGACTACACAATTGTCTCCATTCAGTAAGATGATGTGGGAGGAAAGCACAACATCCCTTGCTATGTGTTTAAGAGAAGACAATGCACTCACCATGATGTCTTCCATGTCCTTGACTCTGCTGCTGTCATCTGCTTTGATTTCACATCCATGGAGGAGTCTATCCTACAAAGAAATTATAATTATTTGCATAAATATATTTATGTTCATTCATTCACTCATTGAGTTTTTTTTTTTTTAACCATCTAACATTTGGCCATTATGTTAGTTGCCTGATCATCAAGTTACATCATTCTCCTCAAGAAACTCAAAAACCTTGAAACAAAAATAGTGTTAACAACATTTGTGGTGCATGCTCTGTTAGTGCGATGATAATTCATCCTGGTTTGTCTGGAACCTTAGGTTTATGCCTGTTGTCCTCACACCCTGACTTCTTATACCCCTCCCTCCTTTCACTTTCTAACAGTCTCATTTTGGTGACAAATGACACGGTGAACCAATGTACTAACCATACTGAGAAGAACTGAGTGTGGATATGAACACAAATATGCCTTGTCTCCTCTTCAAAATTTAAACTTCTTAGCGGCATCAGAAAACTCTGTTGAAACTATTAAGATATATTTGCCTATGTTTTGAATATCCTTAATATTTTGAGAACCTCAATCAAATTTTCTGATACATAATAAAATTTGAAGAACAGGTATAGTGCTTCAAAAGCATCATGAAAAGTAAAGCTCTTTGCTGGGTGTTTACAGAAAGTCATGGAAAGCTAATATTCATAAAAAATAAATAAATGATACTAATTGGGTTCCTGAAATAATATTATACTAATTTCTTTTTTATTCTATTTTAAGTTCAAAAGCATGTAATGCTTATGACTCATTTTCCCCAACACGATTCCCTCCTATAGCTTCTTTTTGCTTTACTAGACAATCTATTCACTTTTCTTATTTTGGGAAGTGGTAAACATAAGGATAACTGTCTATCTTATATACATTCCTATACCACCCATTCGGAATTCATTGGAGAGGCGGTTATGAAATAATGACACATGCATGTAGGAGCTACATAACAATACTAAATTGAAGGAAATGATGATAGTGTGGGTTCATTTTCTTTTTTAGAGCCTGCATAATTTCATTATTACTGATGAGTTTTCCAAGATGATATCCTGGTCTCTTTCACATCACAAGTCCAGTTCTTAATGCCACATACCCTACACTAGCCAATCACTGACTTCGGTCTGTAGCACGTTCTTCTAACAACCGGAGTAGCAGGCTCAGGGTTAATATTTCCCCCCAATCCCCCTCAGAGCTGAGGTACCCCGTGGAGTCTCCTCGTCCCTGGGGGAGCTGTTGTGGTCACAGTTATGTCTTTCTTTTCATTGTGAAACCACTACTGTTTATCATCTTTGTTTTCTATGGTTACTATTCATAATAGGGTCTTTATTCACTCTCTCTCTTTAATTCACTAAATAAATCCAACAATCTTCATGGTTTCTGGGCACATGCTAAAAATAACAGGATATTCATTATTTTAACCACTATTTTTTAGCCAAAGGCGTGATAGGAAAGATGGTCTTATGCTGGGTCCTCAAAATCAGAGAACTGAAGTCCTTTGGAATCAAAATTAAAAGTCAGAGTTTCCTTTACAGTAAAGATTTTCAGAAACAAACTTCAATTATGAAGATACTGTGCGATATTATAGGCAACACCTTTTTTTACAGACTTTTCAAACAAATTTGATCCTGACACAACATATTTAAATCCAAAAGGAAACCCAGCTGCAAATGTTTAGAAATTTACTACTTTTTAAAATTAAAATTATAGTTTAGCTTTCTTTGTCCAAAAAAAAATGCCATTATAATTATGTCACTACCAAAATATTTTCTCCTTCAGTCATTAATTCCTGCACTTTGATTTGGTATAAAATAAAATAAAATAAAAACTTAATGACGAAGTAAAAGAAAACCAAGACAAACAATTTGGGGGACTTAATACCAGAGTTATTTTATTCTAAATAAACCAGATGGACAAATGTTACATACATACCATAGAACAGTAACAATGGGCCTGTTATGGCTTCTTACGTTATAATAGAGAGGGCACAGAGTTAGTGATGGAAGAGTGTTGTCTTATCTCAACTTTATAACACTTCTGACATAGGGCAGATCTGACCCCACCAAAAGCTTATCTCCTCATCATCCAAGAGGGGTTGAAGTTAGAAGCCTTTCTATTTCTCCCAGCGCCCTACTTTCCCAGTTCCCACAAATTTGTCTGTTCGCAAATTGTGTTTGCTTCTCAATGTACTGATTGTTGTTTCCTTGTCAGTCAGTGTTTACGCTCAAGCATTAAAACTTGTCACACACACCATATTGTCACTGCAACTGAGGAATTATAACAGTATCAATAAAAAAAGAACTTTAAGCTGAAACCTATTTGACTCAAAGGATAGAGCCAAAAGGTCCCGGGTTCGATTCCGGTCAGGGGCATGTAGCTTGGTTGCAGGCACATCCCCAGTAGGGGGTGTGCAGGAGGCAGCTGATCAATGTCTCTCTCTCATCGATGTTTCTAACTCTCTCTCTCCCTTCCTCTCTGTAAAAAAATCAACAAAATATATTTTTTAAAAAAACAAAAAGGACTTTAAAACTTCTCTTCCAAAAATTTGTTTCCTGTTCCGTGTGGATGGTTTCCTCAGAGATTCCACCTGAGCGTTGGGCATATGTCTTCATCTGCTCACGCAGCTCTAACAAACTGCCTTAGACTGGGTGGTGGAAACAGTACTTGTCTTCCCACAGTTCTAGAGGCATGAAGTCTGAGATCAGCGGATGGCAAGGTCAGGTTCTGGTGAAGGCTCTCTTCCTGGCTCACCGACGGCTGCTTTTCATTGGTCCTTACATGTAGAAAGACACTCTGGTTGCTCTTCCTTTTATTATAAGGGTGCTGATCCCATCCTGGGGACTCTAAAACTAATGATTGCCCAAAGGCTGGGTGTTAGGGTTTCTATATAATTTGGGGTGACACAGATATTCAATCCACAGAAATATCTCTCTTTTAACCTATCAGGTCAGCATATCACTCTCCAATCCTGATATGTCGCATCACATAGTCTGGCTTTTGGTGGTTGGCTAATTCCTTCATATTTGTCTCAACTATAATAACTGCAAGGGAAAGACAGTTTTATTTTGTTTTTCTAACTCCTTCAGTGACCAACATTTAGGCACTTGGTAGATGTTTATTGATTGATGATTGATTGATTGAGCCTCTGTTTTGCTAAGCAAAATATTTTACAAAAAAAATAGTTAACATATTCCTGAGAGCTATATACATAGTACTCTGCTATAAGGCTTCATTAAAATGATCAGTATGCTATAACACAATTTAATTAATAGCCAATTTGTGTGTTTCGTATGCATATAAACCTACTATTAAAAAACAAATGTTTGAATTGCCCCAATTTAGCAAATGGCACAGTTTTGTCCTAGATGTCAGTATTTTTTACCAGTTGCAGGCCAGGGATGGTTCTCGCCAACAAAGCATGACTTAGCAAACCATTAGGGGGTTGTAACCATGACTTGGGAGACTGAAGCTGAACACTTTAGGGATGCAGGCCAAGTCTAACAGTGTGCAGAGAAATCCCAAGGATTAATGGTCCTTCATTCAAGATAGACAGGGTGGGACAAAACTAGGCTTACAGTTGAGGGTATGAGAACCACAGTTTATTCTTGAATTATGATTTATTCATTACTGTATTATTTCCATACAAACAACTGTAAATCTACATTTGCCCCCCCCCTCCCCCCGTCTAATGAATGCCTAAGCAAGAATATGGGTTAATTTCACAATGTTTAGAGCAGCGGTTCTCAACCTGTGGGTCTCGACCCCTTTGGGGGTCGAACGACCCTTTCACAGGGGTCGCCTAAGACCATCAGAAAACACCTATTTCCCATAGTCTTAGGAACCAACAGACCGCTCCTCGGTGTAGCAAAGTGTAGCAATGTAGTTTACTGTTGTCATATGAAGACTGTTACCCATGCTACACCACGATTCAAGACAAAATTTCATTTATTTGTAATTAGAAATAAATATTTCACAATATATAATTCCATATTGTTTTTGTGATTAATCACTATGCTTCAATTATGTTCAATTTGTCACAACGAAAATACATCCTGCCTATCAGATATTTACATTACAGTTCATAACAGTAGCAAAATGACAGCTATGAAGTAGCCATGGAAATAATTTTATGGTTGGGGGTCACCACCCCATGAGGAGCTGTCTTAAAGGGTCGCGGCCTTAGGAAGGTTGAGAACCACTGGTTTAGTGTTACAGAAAACTAAGCATTGAATGAAAACGTCAATAGTTCTGCCAAATTTCCATCTTCTCCCTCCCTTTCTCCTTCCCCTCCCCCAAGAAAACGAACAACCACTCCCTTCATTCAATGGACATGTGCATGCAGCCATCCACGTGTGTCTGCGGCGAGAACAGTGTTGGTTTTTTTCTTGAAGGAGCCGCAGACCCCTCAAGCGGCCGACACGGCTCCCAGCCTCCCCGCCATTCCCTGGGAAAGTTAAAAATAAGTCCCCACTGAAAAAATAAGTTGGCACTTGTGATTTGAGAAAATTGCTTTATTCCAGGAACTGCCTCATGGAGCAGAAATTTATTTACCATCTGTGTGGACTTTAAAAATTTTCCATCTTAACTGATACACAGCTGAAATAGAAACAGACGTCCTGTGCGTAGGTTTTCCACAGGCCTCGGTCTTTGAAAGGGTGTGAGCAAGGAAACTTTTGGGATTTTTGTGGTCCCCGGAGTGAGACAGCTCCAGGATGGCCTCCGAGCCCTGCGATGTCCTTCTGTGGATGCCCCCCCCCCCCCCCCGGCTGATGTCACCCAGTGAGGTCAGGAGGGACTGCAGGGTGGGGCGGGCGAGCAGAGAGGAAGGGGTGGAGGCATCTGCCAGCGAGCATTCCAGAGGTTTTGCCCAAAGGCATTCCTCCTTTTAAATGGCCATTAGCAGAGCTACCTAGCACATGATGCTCAAATAATAAAATAAAAATAAAAGTCCCTTGGGCAGTACATGGCCTCTTGCAGAACTGCTTTTAAGTTCTGTTGTCAGATAAGACAAATGTGCTTTTCTCTCTCTCAGCTGTATCAAAGGATTGTTGGGTTTTTTTTCAAACGTTTTATGAAATTCTTCCACCAGAGGAAGTAACTTAGTTCACGGAGGGGCGGGGGAATGGGGCTGAATGGGTGGCTGAGCACCAGCGGATTTATTGTCAGGCGCTGCTTTGTATAAACTACAGAAAAAGCCAGGGACACCCAACTGCCTACTTTTTCTACAGAATACGCTCTCCTGCCCAGATGTTTTCCTACAGCGCCGAGCTATTACACCGCTATTCCAGATGATAGGAACTGGAGCTGCTCATATATCCTCTTCCCCATTTATGCGTTCCCTTAGGAAATTCAAGAGCCGCACCATTTGTATATCTGTACAGACTTTTGCAAAGTAGTCTCCCACTTCTCTGGACATGTGATTTTCACAACTACTATTGGGTCCGATCATGTCAAATTATGAATGTTATATATTTCAAAAGATCCTTCCAATCATTTCTCTTTTTTTAATATATTTTAGTGATTTTTTACAGAGAGAAAGGGAGAGAGATAGAGAGCCAGAAACATCAACCAGCTGCCTCCTGCACACCTCCCATTGGGGACGTGCTCGCAACCAAGGCATGTGCCCTTGACCGGAATCGAATCTGGGACCTCCCAGTCTGCAGGCTGATGCTCTATCCACTGAGCCAAACCACTTTCGGCCCAATCATTTCTTATTGCAAATTTAACGTAAAAATATAAATTTCAATAAAACTTTTAGGATATGGAAAATTACACATCCTACTTAAAATAATTGCAATAATTGTAATAATAATTGTAAATTATTACAAATAATTGTAATTCCTACTATTTGAGTGTTAACTTGTGCTAGCACCAGACTCCGGCTCTTTATATACATTATCTCATTTAATCGTCACAACAACTTAAAAATTAGGGACAAATTGGTATGTGAAAAAACTGAGGCCTTAACAAATAAGTCACATAATTCCAGGTTAGAGAGCAGTGAAGTGTCAGAGCTATTATTCAGAGCTCAGTAAGTCAGAACTCCAAAGCCCGGAACTCTGGCCACAGTACACATTACCAGGGATTAATGTAAAAACCCAGTTCTGCCTGGCCAGCGTGGCTCGGTGATTGAGCGTCAAACTATGAACCAGGAGGTCACATTCGATTCCCAGTCAGGACACATGGCTGGGTTATGGGCTTGCATCCCGCTAGGGGGAGTGCAGGAGGCACCTGGCCAATGATTCTCTCTCAGCATTGATGTCTCTATCTTCCTTTCCCTTGCTCTCGCTGAAATCAATAAAAACATATTTAAAAATTCTATGGGATACATAGGATTTTTTTTAGAAAAGCAGTATTAACCTCAGCTATTAGGGCTTTGTTTAAAACATAGAAGACTTCAGAACTTCCAAGACTATTGTTTATTTACAAAAATGGAAGGAGGGGGACTTTCACTCTTTGACCTATGCATTAAAAGTGGGCCTGTGAATCTTACTCATTTTCGGATTATAATGATCAACATAAACTGATGAACAAAAATAGATCCAGAGACAGAGAAGCATCGATCAGACCGTCAAACCTCAGAGGGAAGGTAGGGGAGGGTGGGGTAAGGGGGAGAGATCGACCAAAGGACTTGTATGCATGCATATAAGCCTCACCAATGGACAGAATAGCAGGGGAGGGGATGAGGGCATGAGTGGGGGCATAGGGAGGCAATGGGGGGACATGGACACATACATAATACCTTAATAATAAAAGAAAATTGGGGGGGGGAGTGGGCCTATGAAAGTCTAAAAAGCAGTGTTATTATTCAAACTATAATCACTATCCAGTTCTTTCTCACTCTCAGAAAACTATGCTGCTATACAACATTTATAAGAGATAAAGAAGTTTAAGAGAATGGATTCCAGAAACTGGCAAGAGTCTGTTTGATTCCTAGATCACACCACCATTAAGAGCGTGACAGTGGGGAAGTTATTTGATTTGTAGTCTCAATCATCCATCGATAGCATCCAAGTGACAATGAGACAAGTATGCAAACCAATTTCATGAAATTGGTCACAGGGGAGGCAAATGAAAGGTAGCAAAGCTGCTGATGAGGTTCTGACTCGTGGAAGCTGAGTCAGGCTGGGGTAGGTAAATAAGAAAGATGAGCAGTAGTACATGCGTAACTGAGTCCTACCATATTCTTGAAACACACACACACACACACACACACACACACACACACACACACACACAATTATCTCTGCAAGAGCAAACACTCTGATGGCATCCTTATTCTACCTCCTTCAGCATTTGTGTATTACTGTCTTGCAGAATTATTGTGCATGTTTTAATAATAGTTTTAAGGTCTAAAGAATATGGAATTGAAATTTTTTAAAAAATAACATAAAGCCCTGGATGGTTTGACTCAGAGGAAAGAGCGTCGGCCTATGAATTCAAAGGTCCTGGGTTCGATTTCAATAAAGGGCACGTGCCCAAGTTGCCAGCTCAGTCCCCAGTAGGAAGTGTGCAGGAGGCAGCCGATCAATGATTCCCTCTCATCAATGATGTTTCTATCTCTCTTCCTTTCCCTTCCTCTCTGAAATCAATAAAAAATATATTAAAATAAATAAATAGATAGATAGATAGATAGATTAATCTCTTAATTTGTTGTTATATCTCATGCCACATTAGCCTTTCTATGTCAAAATTTCTTCACTGTAAATGTGGGATAATAATTCCGCCTTGATTGTATTGTTAAAATAATTGAAAGGGAGACTTCCCCTTATAACAGTCTTGCCCAAAAAGTAACTTCGTTTTTCAGTCCACCTAATGCCTGGAAAACACAGATTCATTCTGATTCCATTGGTCTCACAGGGACTGGGAAGATCACCCATGAAGGTCTCTTCTAAAATCACGACAAGGACACGAGCTAGGGATCAAATGAAGACCTGGCATTTGATAGGAACCTGAGAGTGAGCAGACAAGTAGAACAGGGTTACCTGAGGATTGTTGTCAACACTGCAACTGGGAAACAGCCTCAGGATGGGCAGGGGGGCCTGGAATTCCAGCAGAACTGAGATCCTTAACTTGGAGACTGTGTCTCCTAGCTACTGACAGAAGCAGCACCAATTTGGCAAAAATGTTCTCCAATCCCTTAGTTAGGCCCACAGTGTTCCAACCAATTAAGATTAAAAAAAAAAAAAAAAAGGGATCCAATCACAGATTACAAAACAGAAAAGAGAGCTACTCTGACTGAGTGTAAATCAGAAAAGTGGTGATCAGAATTCAAAAGGTCAAAGTTCCTTGCACCTTGGGGTTGAATTACAACTTTTGTAGCTTTACATTTTAAAATGTAAATTTGCCAAGGTAAAAATAAGTGGTAAAATTTTCAGGATAACCACTAAAGGTTTAGAAATAATTTTTAAAAATTCTAGAGAACAAAATAAGAGGGAAGCAAATTGAAAAATCAGCCAGTCCTGGCCGGTGTGGCTCAGTGGTAGAGCATCATCAGCTGGCACACCCAAAGGTCTTGGGTTCCATTCCCAGTCAAGGGGAAGGAACTTTGGTTGCAGGTTCTTTCCTGGCCTAGGCTGGCCTGTGCAGGAGGCAACCAATTGATGTGTCTCTCTCAAATCATTTCGATGTCTCTCTCTGTAAGGATATTTTTTGCTCTAGGCCAGTGGAGTCTCCTCAAAAAACTAAAAATGGAACTTCCATTTGACCCAGTGATCCCACTTTTAGGAATATACCCCAAGAAACTAGAAACTCCAATCAGAAAGGATATATGTTCATAGCAGAACAATTCACCATAGCTAAGATCCTCCCCTATCCCCCCCCCACTCTCAACACTATAAGATAAACACCTCAACCAAAATAGGTTAATCCCAGGAATAAAAGGATGCTTTAATATTAGAAAAGCTATATGTGTCATTGTAAATATTCATTTATGGCTTAAAGGAGAAAAACTTTATGATCATCTTAAGAGATGCAGAAAAGGCATTTGGCAAAATTCAACACCCATTTATGTAGGTTTTTATAAATTAAAAAAAATGAGAACAGATTAGAACTATCTTAACCTTAAAAAAAAAAAGTGATATCTATTTCTCAGAAGCCTATAGCAAACAGCATTTGTAGAGAAAACAGTCATAGCCTCTCTTCAACTCTATACTGAAGATCACACCAATGTGTGATTGCTTTAACTGACATTGCTTTTATGGCAGCAGCCAAAAAAAATCTAAGAATCTGTGTGTGTTTTTTTTTAGAGACAATATAATTGTCTACTCAGAAAATACCACAAAATAGTCAGACATATTAAAAATAGTATTTAGCAAACCTACCAAAAATATAGAAAATGTAAATGTTTAAATTTACCATTTATGAACACAAGAACTATCATAGCTAATAAAAGAGTAATATGCAAATTGACCATCACTCCAACACACAAGATGATTGCCCCCATGTGGATACAAGATGGCTGCCACAATATGGCCAGCAAGGGAAGGCAGTTGGGGGTGACCAGGCCTGCAGGAGAGGGCAGTTAGGGGCAAACAGGCTGTCTGGGGAGCAGTTAGGCATCAATCAGACTGAGAGGGAAGAGGTTAGGGGAGGATCTGGCTGGCAGGCAGAAGCGGTTAGGAACAATCAGGATGAAAGGCAGGTGAACAGTTGGGAGCCAGCAGTCCTGGATTGTTAGAGGGATGTCCAACTGCCTATTTAGGCCTGATCCCTAAACAGGCAGTCGGATAACCCTCAAGGGGTCCCAGATTGGAGAGGGTGCAGTTAGGGCTGAGCGACACACACACCCATGCACAAGTTTCATGTACTGGGCCTCTAGTAAGTTATAAAGGAGTAAATCTTCATGTGTTGTAACTTTGCACATTTCCGCCTTATGCAGGGATTATAAAACTTTATTGAACAATATTAAAGAAGATCTAAATAAGTAAAGGGTTATATAATATTAACAAGTAAAAAGGCTCAATATTTTAAAGGTATCAATAGTCACAAAATTGGTCTGTAGACCATTTAAAATCAAAGTTTCAACAGAGTTGTTTCATAAAACTTGACAAGCTGATTCTAAAATGTAGAAGGAAGAGCAATGAGCAAAATATAGCCACGTGATTGTTGAAGAAGTAGTGCAAGGTGGGAGGACTGGCCCATCCAAAAGTCAAAGAGTTTTAAATATATTGAATTAATATAATGTTATATTTATGAAAAATATACAAATTAACTAATAGAACAAAAGAGAAGATCCAAAAGAACCCACATGGATAAAAATTCAATATAGGATATAGTATTCCTTGAGGGAAAGGAGGCTAAACTGGCAGTCGGACATCCCCCAGGTGGTCCCCAATTGGGGAGGGTGTAGGCTGGCCTCCCTCTGTGCATGAATATTGTGCACCAGGCTTCATGTCTGTATATAAAGGGGTAAAATTAAACCCAACTCCTCAGTTTCTTTCTCTCTCTCTCTCACAGACACACACACACACACACACACACACACACACATACACATAATTCTAGATGGATTAATAACTTAAATATGAAAGAAAACTTGACATATTTTAAATAAAAGCATAGACTAATTTATGACTTTGAAGTAGAATAGTAGAGAATTAATAAACAATACAGAAAAGAACAGTAATTACTTAAGAAAAGATGGGTATATTTAATATATTAAAATTTGGAAATACTGTTTTTCCAATACAGTATAAAGGAAGCATTTTTAAAGTGATTTTAAATAGAAGAAAGGCCAATTAAAATCACAATGATGCACTGACACAGACAACAGCATGGTGGTTACCAAAGGGAATGGGGGTGGGCCGAGGACAGATAGAGAGTGATGGAAAGAGACTTGACTTGGGGTGGTGAATATACCATACAACATTCAGATGATGTATCATAGAATTGTAACCCTGAAATGGATACAATTTTATTAACCATTGTCACCCTAGTAAATTCAATAAAAAATAAAATCACAATGATGCACCATTTCACAGTCTCTAGAATGGCACTAATTAAAAAGTCTAACATACCAAGTGTCAGAGTTGATTAGGATCAACAGGAGCTTCTCTGCATTCTGAATATCAATATAATGGATAAATAGTTTTAGGAAACTATTTGGCATCATAGCTTAATTCACCTACTTTTAAAATAATTTCACTCCTAGATATACATCCTTAGAAACAATCTTGAATTTCTCCTCCAAGAAATGTGTTCAAGAATATGCATTATATTAATATCCATAATAGAGAAAAAAAAACTAAAAATAATCTCAATATTCATTGATAAGAGAATGGATAAACAGAGGATGGGGCAAAAGTAGGTTTACAGTTGTTGATATGAAAAACAATATAAGAATAAATAATGATACAAGAGCCCTAGCCAGTGTGGCTCAATGGATAGAGCATCAGCCTATGAACTGAAAGGTCCCAGGTTCAAATCCGGTCAAGGGCACATGCCTGAGTTGTTGGCTCGATCCTCAGTGGGGGACTTGCAGGAGGCAGTGATCCATAATTCTCTCTCATTATGGATTTTCTATCTCTCTCTCCCTCTTCCTTCCTCCCTGAAATCAATGAAAATATATTGAAAAATAATAGTAATAATAATAATACAAGAATAAACTTTGTTCACGTATTCACAACTGTAAACATACTTTTGACCCACCCTGTACATTATCGTATGAAAACATAACAGCACACTATACAGATATAAAATAAATTAAGCACCTCTACCACAACTCTAGATGTTTAAAAAATAATGTTGCAGGGAGAAAAAGAGGCAAGTTTCAGAAAACCACAGAGAGTTGAATATGTGGAGCTCAGAGAACTAAATGATACTTATGTAGGCACACATATATATGAAATTTAAAACCTATGTATCTTTTTAAATCAAGGGAATAAAACACAAAAACTCAGTACAGTGGAGGGAGGAGAGGATGAGACAGGACAGGAGCATATAAGTTAATTAAGTCATTGGTAATGTTCCCGTGCTAGGGTGAGATGTGGGTCCACAGGGTATCATATAACATGCTATCTGGACTCTGCTCAATATAACATTTGATGTATTACTATCCGATATAGAAAAGGGCTTAAATGTGATACCAAATGTGAATGTGATTTAACCATCCAGATTGAGGGGGATTTTTACTGTCACGTTGTACAGTATTGTGTTTGAGATCTACTTTTCCTAAAGAGGCTGTCAACTGCCCAAAGGCAAGGCTGACTTAGAATTCTGAATAACACTTGGACCATATGATGCATTGATGCATTCGGTTGGTGAGGAAAAAGGAGTGTCTACCGGTGCCTTGTGTGTGTATGTGCTGCTTTTTCATCATGTGAATCTAGATTATATCTGACCCTGTGTGTGCAATGATACTTTGCCTCTAGAATAAAGAGAGAAAGGTCCATCTTTCTGATGTGCTCAGGGCTTTAGGGAGATATTTATTTTTCCTCAGTGTTCTTTTTTTTTTTTCAAGATAAATTTCTATATTTCAGAAAACCTACTTGAATACACTTTGAGACAAGAGTACAACAAAATAGAATGTACCTCAAATGTTGAATATACAAACTATTATAGTTCAAATTTGAACACTGGTACTTTCCCTCTTAAACTTCAACTCAAAAAAAAAAAGAAAAAGAAAAAAGAAAGTAAAGCCCACATCAATGCCTATGATTTTTGTAGCCTTGAACTTTAGCCTTTCTTGACTGAAGGGGACATTTTTCACTGTATTCAATGTCTTTTCTCTCCCTTTTATTTTAATTTACCTCTTTCCTTTATTTCATCCCTTGGACTGCGCAGAAGAAAGCAGGTTAGCGGCTGGCGTTTTCACTGTGTAGCTCTTCTTTCACGTCCCCACAAACACATCTAGTCCCAGATGGCCCTCTTTCCCTAACAGGCAACTCCCGGGGGAAAGTGGATAATCTTACTCTTTAAAGACATAGGTCCTGGGAATCCAGCAAAATGTCAGGTTTCTGTTTCCTCATCGGAGGATAATAAGCCAAAAATAATAACTCGAAACAGCTATTAGAACAATGTTGCTTCCTCATGACCAGAAATGACCAGTCCCGATTTGGAGACAATGAGCACACAAAACGCTCCTTTATCTAATCTTCCTGAAATCTTTATCAAATTCATTAGGTTCAGCAGGCCTACGCTAAGGTAAACACAACTCAAGCTTTTTCATAAACAAATATCTGTGGCAAACGAGGAGGGAAAAACAAAATAGTGCATTATTCACATAGTTTGAATGTGTCAGATTACAGTCCTTTATTCCTTGAAAAATCCGAAGAAACGTTTCCTTCGCAGAGTTCTTCTTTCATTCTCATAGCACAGATGTCAGCATCCCCCAAGCGGTGGTTCTTCTTCGCAGCTAACAGAATCAGAGAGTTTAGGTCCTAGGCAAGACCCAAATTCCAGTGCTCACATTCCCACAGAGGGGCAAACGCGATCCACATGGTCATACCGAGTTATCATCCTAGATAACGGTCTTTTGTGAAGTTGCTTGAAGGCTGGCAACCAGATAAAAAGCATCTCCCCAACTCCTTTGCTTGTTTTCCTAAGACTCTATACGAGGCTATCTTGCATAGTTCAAGACATTTCAATTCAAAACTGCCAGATGGATTTTGTCTGCGATGACAAGGAGAAAGGCCAGGAACTTCTGGTTTGTTTTCGGTCTTTGACTAATGATACCTATGCATCATAATGACCAACAATAAAACCGGAGGGCTATGGGATTTCCAGAAACAGCGACAGCAACTAATAAAACATGTGTTTCAGCCCTCCTCTCTCAGGACTGTTGGTAGAGAGTGAGCGGTCAACACTTGGTAAAGGCGCTTGGAGGACAACCCGGCTCATTTCTTCTGCTTTGCAAAAGGAAATTGGACTGAGATGTAAAGAACAGACACATCTGTCACAGGAACAAAAGTAGCAGAGGGACCTGAGTCCTCTTGTTCAAGATGGATTGCCAACTAAATTATGGAAGTAAAGTGCCCAGGTGGACGCGGGGTTTTCCAATTATTGTTGACACATATGGCATGTGTTACGATAGACCGCAGAACGAAAAGACAGCTGAAGACTGTACTGAGTAGATGTGAAGAGAATCTGTATGGACTAAGTTGAAGGTGTGTGTGTGCCGAATAATAAGGCCTGCGCCCTCGTAGGAAAGGGCTAGAGTGGAACAGTAAGTTTCATTCTGCCCCATCTGTCCCTACAATGCGGTTTCCCCCTTTGTAGTACAGACAGAAGGCAGGGTGGGAAAAGAAGGCCCTAGAAGTGGGCTTTCTCTCCATCACTGCTGAGGACAAATGAACCAGATATCAGCAGGGAGAAATGTCCCACTGAAAGGCTGTGTGCTGAAGCATCACACTGTATGTGTCGGGCAGAATCCTTGGACACCATGTGTACTGATTGATGGACACATAAATGTGGACGCTACCCTGGGAAGACAGAAAGAACACTGGCATTGGAGGAATGAGCCTTGAACCAGCTCTACCACTAACCAGCTCTGGGATCTTGAGCAAGTGTGTGAGCCTTCTCCTTAACCTGTACAAAAAGGGAGCGGGATAGGACACTTCGCTAGGGGGATGAGCAAGGGGTAGGAGAAATTACTTCTTTAAAGGACCAAGCATGGTTTGGAATAAGTAATAAATACAGTGGTACCTCGAGATACGAGTGCCCTAACATACGAGATTTTTGAGATACGAGCGGTCGAGCGAGCGATTTTTGCTTTGAAATATGAGCAACATTTGAGATAGGAGTAATCACACGAATCGGCCGGCTGCACACGACCTACCAGTTTACCGAGACTCGAGCTTCTCATAGTTTCCCACACCTCAAGGTTACGGAACGAATTAAACTCGTATCTCGAGGTACCACTGTACAATTTTTATATTTGAGAAAGGGACAAAGTAATTATTGTTTTTAAATGCATTATCATTTAAAACCATGGGAGATTAACTCTACAAAACTCTGGCCCAATGGAAGAGGAGCGGAACGGTCATGATTAGCTCCCGAAGGCATGGGTGTGCTCTGGACAGCGCAGAGGTGGAGGGGGGAGAGCGGGAGACCCACATGCTTGTTAAAGAGGTGGAGGAAAATGGCTGTATATGCATTAAACGTTGAGAAACCCTGTGTGGACTGAGGTGCCGACTTTTCCCGTAAAGAGGTGCTGAAATCATCCCAGGACACATTGGGGTGGAATGCCAGCTTCCCTCATCACATTATTCCTGCACACCCACAGGGCCTTGTTTGAACCTCACACTGTGAAACCTAAGCCACCATAATTCTGCAGAAGGAAGGACTCTGTCTTCGGAACCAGTGCTCATGGGAGTAGTCGTTATCATTTGCGTTGTGATTCTTAAACACGCCCAGCCTTAGGCAGACAAAATTGAATATCAGACATCTACTCCTTACATGTGGCAATGCCTTTTTCTCTTTGAAAATCAGGCATGCACTATCAGGAAACATGGGAGAAAAGTCTCTCCCTGTGCCCTTTGCCCTTTTATTTGTATCTGCACCGTGACATGCCCAAGTCTCTCGCCTCCCTTCTCTTGTCTCTTCTCACAACCCTGGTTTCCCACGGTTGTACTCTAAGGCCATTACAGTGACACTCCTTACCTTGAACTCTGTTTATTTACTTTATCCCCACCCTAGGAGATCTTCCAAGATAGAGACTGTTTTTTATTTGCCTTCGGTGCTCCAAGCACCTAATCACATCTAAATAACGGTGTCAGGATGACTGAGTGAATAGATGCATAGAACATTTACAGGAATGAGGAAAATCATTACGGAAGCACTCTAAGCAGGCAATCAACACTGGCTAAGCTTTTGTCATGAGCAAGAAAGGTACTTCACAAGGAGCGGTGAGAGATTAAAAAGTTGCTCTGCCCCAGCTGGCTTGGCTCAGTGGTTGAGCATTGACCTATGAACCAGGAGGTCAAGGTTCAGTTCCCAATCAGGGCACATGCCTGGGTTGTGGACTCCATCCCCAATGTGGGGCATGCTGGAGGCAGCTGATTAATGATTCTCTCTCATCACTGGTGTTTCTATTTCTCCCTCCCCTTCTAATATATATATATTAGTGGTACCTCGAGATACGAGTTTAATTCGTTCTGTAACCTTGAGGTGTGGGAAACTATGAGACGCTCAAGTCGAGGTAAACTGGTGGGTCGTGTGCAGCCGGCCGATCTGCGAGATTACTCCTATCTCAAATGTTGCTCGTATTTCAAAGCAAAAATTGCTGGCTCCACTGCTCGTATCTCAAAAATCTCGTATGTTAGGGCACTCGTATCTTGAGGTACCACTGTGTATATGTGTATATATGTTTTGTTTTGTTTTCTTAAAGTTGCTGTGAGGAAAAGCACAGCCCTTTCAATGCTGTGAGGCAACCAGACAGACGGGCCTTTTCAGCTATAAAACTTGCAAGGGACGCGGGCAATGCCTATCAGGGGAGGCATCCTCAGTGGCGGCTGGGATCCACTGGTCCACGTGCAAAACAGTTCTTTATCGGGAGCTCACGTCCCAGGCATCGCCCTAGAGGCTGGTCCTGCGGCCCCGAGCAGAAGCCTCCTGGGGAAGTCTCAGAGGGGCGGCAGGAAGTGGTTTCCACATCACCGAAGGCCGCCGGGGGGGTGGGGGTCAGGAACAGGCAGAGTGGGATCAGGATGACATTCCAGCACATGGGCACATGAGTGGGTAGAGGGTGAGCGCTCCCCCGGCCATCCTCCCACTCAGAAACTGGTAAAAGTTCCAAAAAGATCTTTTTATAGAGCGGGTTCTGTGGCCTGGGGAGCCGTCGAGTTTGATTATGCTTCTTCGCAGGAAGCAGTTTTTCCATAACATTTCCCTCCCCTGAAAATCAAAGTGGCCACTATTCAGACCGGATGGGGAAGGGAAATAATCACAGCATCCCTTCAGAAACTGTTCTGCGTGGGAGAAGAAGGCCGCACAGTATTAGCGCAGGGCACTCTGATGATGCCAGGGACCCGAGGGCTCTGTGGACCAGAGGGCTGTGGCCCTGTGTTCCCATCCCCCGCCACGCCCGCCTCCATCAGGAAACCAGCGCACTTTCAATGAACAAAGAGATAATGCTTATTCTCTAACAGCCCAGTAAATGAGCCTCACAGGAATCACTGGCCGTTTTACAGCTCTGAGGAAGGAGGAGAGGGGAGAAAATATGTAGAACTCGCTTATTGACACAAATGCCTGAAAAATAAAATCAGGAAGAAATCCACCACTTTGGAGTCTTTTGAAAAGACCACCTTCTGACATTGGGAAAGATCCAGATGAGGTCAACACCCTCAACTTCCTGTCCCAGAGAAAGAAAGGAAAAAAAAAAAAGACTGGGGAATGAGAGAGGGGGAGGGAGAGAAAGATATCTGAAAAACATAGAGCTTCACAGAACTAAGGAATTCTCCAGAGATAGAGCAAGAGGGGAATTTTTTTTTTCCAAGAGGACTGCTCTTTAGAGAACTTGTAAAAGACATGTTACATTTCAAAAATCAAGCTAGAGTTTGTGAGATGTTTAAAGTTATTAGGAAAAAAATTCTTATTCCGCTAGGAGCACACAAAAATTGAATAATCTCCAATAATGAACAGCACGGAAGGATAACATTTTTAGCTGCTGAGTGAGTCAGTTGGAGGTTGTTCTACAAAAGAATACTCCATATTCTTATATGAGGCTTTATCTTTAATGTTATTTGACATAGTTGGTTACCAAGTTAACAATACATAAGCTTTGGCGGGGGGCGCGGGGGTTACTAAGAGTAATAAGTACAACATTTTTTCTAAGTAAAGTAAGGCTATGGGCTTGGTTTTTAGGTTTCGTTATACTTGAGAGGGGCAGGATCTTGGTAGAAATGTCACCAAATCTGCTCGGAGAGAGGGAAATTTCATTAGAGATTCAGCTCCTATTTCAAAAGGTCACTTGCAGTACTGTCCATTACTGACTTATGAAGTGTCAGCAACATCTGTGATTTCAAAATTCTCGTAGTGACTTCAGATCAGATCACTGTTTTCCTATATTGTACGATGTGAGCGCTATGGTAACAGAGAACAAAGTATTATTGGCGAGTTTTCTCAAATGCCAACTTAGCATTTCAAATAACAAGGGAATGCTTTAATGGGCTCACCCCGTGTTCAGATGTTTCACTGACTATATTTTATCCAGGCTCCAAAAAAAAAAAAAAAAAAATCAAAGCTTCCATTAGTAGAAATAGCAGTGGGCTGGGAATCGGGAATTTTGCATTTTAATTCTTTAAAAAAGTAAGAATGTCACTTTATCTTTCGGGGCCTCATGTCCCTTATCTGTAAAGCAAGGGAGTGAGACTAGATCATCATTAAGGTTCCCTCCAACTCAAAAATTAGGGAATGTGCCAAAATTGTTTCATTGATGTTGCACACTTCATGGTAATAAATTACAACACTGAAATGTTGGCAAGAATTAAAATTCCTAATCTGGGTAATATTTGATTGTTGTATATGCATACATGACTTAAATAATTGTGTTTAAGAATCAATCTTTCTTTTTTTATTATCTTTGTTGTTGAAATTATTACAAATGTCCTCTTTTCCACTCCCAGTGACCTTCTTTCTCTCCCTGCTTCCCCCACCACCACTTTTAAATGGGCTCTGCAATAGCCTTTCCCAATATTTGGAGGATTTTTCTAGAGTTGACTGATCACCAGAGATTTGCTCTGAGGCTCATAATTCTCACACAACTATCACTTTCCTGGCCAACTTTGTGGTGTGTGTTGGTTCTCCTGTTCAATGCTTTAATAGAGTGTTTCGGAGAAGACAATAAATGATTAGAGGAATGATAAATAATTCTTCTTTCCAACCATTTGCACAGGATACCCTAAGACAGAGGCAGAAAGGAAAAGTCTACTTATTCTTGCTGGGGAGGCAGGGTGAGTGTAACTAAATCCCATCGTCGAACTAAATCACCAAACTCCCAAGAAATATTTGTGTGAAGTTTGTTTTTTACTTGCGTAATCTCCCATTGCATTGTTTTTGCTTATACTCTGGTTTTCTCTAGAAATTGCTCATTTTTTTATTCTTCTTGATAGTCTTAGAAGTTTCTCTATTACCAAGTTCTTTAATTAAATTAACCACATACGTGCCTTGCTCTTTTAAAAGTATTATACTACTTTTTTTCTTTTTTCTCATTGACTGACATATGTAGAAAACAATTCCCTACTTCATGTTAGAGTTTTTGTAAGATGCATCTTACTTCTAGCTTCATCCCCCCGGATTTAACATCTAAGAAGATTCCAGTCATGTTAAGATACAATATGACAGGAATATATTTTGATATATAATAATATTTGTTTAGCAAAGACCATCTGAAGTTATTCAACACAATATACATAGTAATGATGGCTTTTCAAATAATTTCATCTTCATTCATTTATGGAGTAAACACTTACTAGTGGCAGGCAATGTGAATGGGACATAGTACTAGATTCAGGAAGGAGCTCACAAAACTCTGAGAGAGAGAGAGATATTTAAAAAATGCTGAGCGCAACCAAAGAGTCGGACACAAAAATAGGAATGTATCGAGAAAGAATTAAATGCCATTTTTAAATTTAATACAGATTACCTAGGCCACAATTGACGTTGTGTCCTAAAAATGGGAAATGTTGTCCATTATGATAACTACCCAATAAAATAAGCAGCAGCCACTCAAACCCATTGATAACACTGCACATTTCATTATGTTGTCTTGAGTTGATTTTCTGCAGCTTTGACACATAGCTGGAAGAGTCTTTGCAAGTAGCTAGGACAGTGCAGAGACAGGAGCGCAAACAACATTCGTGGATTCTCTTTGGAGGGGATCCCAGCTTTCAAACCTGAGGATCCACAAAGGCCATCTTATTTGGGGGAGCCTGCCACCTACCAAGCCCCATATTTTAAAAAAGTATAAACACATAATCCTGGCTTTCAAGAGCCATGGAGGCGAAGCTGAAAACGTACACATGTGAAACTACCCGTCTACAAGTGCTACACTGCGTGATGCTGGACATGAAAGCAAACTTCATTGAGAAGAAAAGGGAAATGCGAATAGAAACAGTCGAGATATGCAACATCGAGGAGCCACTTGTAGATACGAAAGCCAGACGAGTTTATGAATGAGAGAGGTGCCAGGCTCTGCTTCTAAAATTGTATTTTGCCTTGGATTACTGCTGGCCTGCACCGTTCTACATAAGTTTCTGACAACATTGGAAAACAATAAATGCCTTGAGCGCCGCAGAAAATGTTATGGCTACTGTGTTAGGAAGATCCTTGGGAATGATTGACGTAAGAAGCTCATGGTCAGAAAGTGAACAGGCAGAAGGAAAGAACCTGGAACTAAGTTTGACAAGGAGGTCAAATCACTTCTCTTCCAGCACTTTTCCTTGGAGGGAAAAAAAAAGAATAGATTACCCACCTACCTTATAGATCTATCTCACTGGCCTGCTGAGATGACCTTGTTGATCTCTCAGCATGTTTACCACCTACGGACTTCCCCCAAACTGTCCCAATGCTGACCATCCTACCCATCAAATAAAAAACTGTCTGACACCCCCTTCTCCAGTATGTGCTCAGCAGGCAGTTTCATTCTAACTCCCTCTGTTCTCTGTAAGATTGCTAGGATTTTATCATCATCCTACACCTTCTCAGGAGCTTGGTGGAAATGATCTTTCAAAAAAATAATAATATATCTGTGAGTGTTGTGCATCTAAAATATAGTCTTTTAAGAGGACAGTGACACTTTTTTCTTAATAGATGTTTCAACCGAAAGAAGCAAAATCTTCCCCAAACCACTTCTTTACTTTCTCATATTACATGTTAGTTTGCTTTTACAAGATCTTTTTTATGCTCGCGAAACTATGACCTTGTATAAGTCTCCCAGGAGACGCGATTCTCAGCATTTTGTTGGACAAACATTTGTTTTTTTGTAACTACAGGAACAAGCCAAACTGCACGTAGTCCAAAAAAATAATTCTTCCTTTTTCACCACTCTTTTAAAATTGCCATCTCCAAGGAATACTAGCATAGTGGCAATTAAAATATTTTAATTTTACCATTCAACCATGAGAAAGATTTATAAACTTGGCACATGCAATAAGATAATTTAATATTCTGAGATGGGTTTTTACAACGGGTTCTCAAGTTTTGGTTGTTAGCTAAGTGGACATGAAGAAAATGGGAGTCATATTTTGCAATTCCAGAATGTACTTATTGGCTTAAACAATGAGCAGAAATCATTGTCTTTTACGCTCTAACACGTATTTTAGCAGATAAAGAAGGCCTCTTTGTAATTAAATTTAACTATAAAATAACATTTCAACAATGGTAATTAAGCTGTATTGAGTTTCAAATTATAGGAAGCTGAATAAAAAGAAAACCTAGCCAGGCCAGTGGTATGTCTATAAATTCCTTTGAGGACAGTCATGAGATTTCCAGTGAGATACGCTGCCTTAAACCAGGCCAATGAATTGGCTCCTCCGTTTAGACTTAGTGACCATTTCTCTCTGACAAACATACCCCGGGCCACCTTTTTTTATTAGTAAACTCAACAAATGAGCAAATTTCTACTTTCAAAATTGTAACAAATGAAAACAGGACTATCTATAAATGACTTACTGCTCTATTAATCTTTTTGGTAAAATGAATCTGGTTTAGTAATTGCATACATATATAATTATATTACAGTCCTCTTTATTTTTACCAATAAATATATAATCTGTAAGCATTTATCCTTTGGTTCTGGTGAAAATATTCAAGAGGCTCATTGTGATGCGGGCTAGTGCTCCACCCAATAGTGTTATTTTGAAGGACAACAAGGTAATGAGTGTGAACTCATTTGGAAAGGAACGAATGGTTGAGAAGTTAAGAAACTTATGAATTATAGCAGTCACATCATCAATGTGGCATGAGAATATCTGGATATTCTGACATCGAGTAGAAAATGTTTCAGTATCTCCTCCAGCTATCCACAGAAATAACATGCATTGGGTAACTCTTTCACTCTCACTGTGTGATGCTTCATTTCTAGAACAGATATAACGGCTAGAATCAGTCAAATTATGGGCCGATATAGATATAACTATGATCTAGTACATCTTTCAGAAATTAACTAACTTTTCATTTTTAACATATTTATAAAGAAATATATATGTATCAAGAAAAAGGATTTATTTTAAACATTTAATTCACCTTAACTTTTTTATTAGATAATTCTTCATAGATTGCTGTAGGCTTTTTGCATCTTTTATGTAAGACTAGAGGTCCGATGCATGAAATTCATGCATAGGGGGCAGGGGGACTTGGCTCGGCTTGCACCCTCTTGCAATCCAGGCCTCCTCAGGGGATGTCCAACTGCCAGTTTAGGCCCGATCAGCTTGGCTCACTGTTCCTTAACACTGCGGTGGAGGCAGGAGAGGCCAGCTTCTGGCTGAGCAGTGCTTCTGCTGTGGGAGCACACTGACCACCGGGGGCAGCTCATATATTGAGCATCTGCCTCCTGTTGGTCAGTGCATGTCATGGTGACTGGTTGTTCTGGTTGTTCCGGTCATTCTGCCATAACAGTCACTGGGCTTTTATATAGATAGATTTCTAAAGACTCTCAAACAAAATTAGATGCTAGATTCAGCTAAAAGCAAGTCAGGCTTAATATCAGTAAAGTCTAATTAAGAAATCCCTAGCAAGTTTGGCTCAGTGGATAGAGCACTGGTCTGGGGACCTACAGGTCCCAGGTTTGATTTTGGTCAAGGGCTTGTTTCTCAGTGGCAGACTCCTACCTGGCCCAGGCCCTGGTCAGGGGTGTGCAGGAGAAATATCAATAATACTCTCTGTCTTTCCCACTCTCTTCAACTCTCTAAAAAATATATATCAATGGAAAAGTATCCTTGGATGAGGATTAAAAAAAAAAAGTCAATAAGTTAATTCATTGTAACCTAAACCAGGCAAATATATTTACTCTATGCTTTCATTTATCTCCATTATCTTTAAAATTGAAATAGATATGTAGATTTTTTATTTTTATTGTGATTATAATTTTATTTGAAAAAAAATTGTCATGGGCACTAATTTTTTAAAACTTATTTAGAAAACTTTTCAGTTTTAAAATATGAAGTCATCAAAATATCAAGTTGTATACTAGAAAAAGAAAACATGTTCACAAAATATAGTGTTCAATTTTAAAAATAAATCTACTTCTCCAATTCTCATTCTAATTTTATTTTTAAACAAACCTGCTAATTTTCATTACTTCTGATTTTTAATATGTTTTATTGTAGACTTTCTCTTTGGCTTTAAAAATGTTTTCATAAATTTATAAGAAAATTACATCAAAATACTATCAGTGACTGAAAATAGACAGTCCAATGGCACAGAGACTTCCACAATAATGTAGAATTGGGAAAACCTACAATCTGGTATTACAAATTATACCTATCACGAAGTTGAAAAGTTTTCTTAATCTTGATAGTATTCTCCTCCCCCATGTTCTTGATGGACATTCTGATTTTTCTTTCCATCACATCGCAACTTGCAACTAGCATGCCAAGGGATGGCATAGAATTGATTTATCCAGTGGCAGATTTCTAAATCTTGCCCTATGTTTGCCAGTGATGCATTCAATATCTGGTAAATAATCAAGTTTGAAAATGGCACTTCTTGGTATAACTAAAATAAACATCCACCCAATCTCCTCTTAGAAATTATTTTGCCTCATTTGAGACTGGAGATATTGTTCCTTGAATTCCAGAATGCCCCTTCCTTGTTCTGCCCCTTGCAAAGGCAAAGGTGACCTTGATTTCTCATTATATATCAACTTCATTGGAACTGAGCTATGTGCCAATCTCCACATCTCCAAAGACTATTATTTACTTAAATCCAACTGTATACTTAGCTTCCTACATAAAAAGAGTCTTTGTCAAACCCAGTGATCTCTGATTCTAGGTTATTTCACAATACTGGGTTGATTTTTCTTAATTGCCTCAGAAGATTAACCTCTGGAATGGTTGTGGCTTATAAGGTACAAGATGCTCATTAAATCGACTTCCTCGGTAATCCATGTAATGCCTGGAAACTGGTACCAGTAGCCCGGGTGCATCTCGGCCTCAGAACAAAATAGTTAAAGGGGCACACATGCCCCCAAACCCACCTTGCACCAGAAAATGATTTAAAAACACACACAATGGTGTTTCCCTGGTTTCTAAATCTGCCATTGCACATTTGTGGCAGTATATTAGAACTACATCACCTGCCCCCCCAAAATGCTATAGACCAAGAAAGAATGCTTCTGAAATTAAAAGGAAAAAAATAAAGCAATAAACACTATAAAGGAGGGGTGGGTACTATAATGTGAGGGAGGATGTAGGCACTTCTCCAAAAGGACATTTTTAGGAGACACGGGAGAGAACGTATCCCTGGGAACTATCCCTGGGAAATCCCATGAAGGTTACTTGAAAATACGCTTCTATTCCAGGACTTCATGATTCATTACCACACTTTTCCAAGTGAATGTAAGTGGATACCCACAGTGACATACTATAGACGGAGCGAAGGGGATTGAGTCACCTGGGAAGAGGCCTGCCCAGCCATAATTACTGATGGTGACCAAGTCAACTAGAAGCACTTGCCAAGATGAGTTTTGTTTCAAAATTGTGCTCTTCAGAGTCCAAATTCTATTAACATTGAGTTGCCAGTATCCTGAATCCTCAGTCTCTCACATGCTTCACGATCCTGGGGACAAAGTTTAGGAGAATTTCCACATGCAGAAGCTTCACAGAGCATGCATGTATGTTTCTGAAGTGTTTTAAATAAATAGGCAGGGTATTTTAATGTTTGAGATTAGTTTTTTCCTAAGTCTCACCGAATCCGTCACACAGATTTAGCTGGTCTATCTAAAAACACACACACATCAAAATGAAAACAAAAGACAAATAACCAGAACACCACATTCCGCTCCAGAAGGCAGCAAGTATTAGAAAAGGTTTTCTTATATCATCTTGTAACTTAAATCGCAGCCAATCTTGCGCATACACAAAAATTGATCAAATCTAAGAAAAATCTTTTCTTGTAAAGTTTATCACCAGGGAGACATAAAGATCTAATGTCTGGTAAGCCAATTTTTCTTTTTTCTTTTCTAAAACAGTACTGAGAAGTTGTAAAGAGCAAAGGCTCAGTAGTCAGATTGAACAAAAATCCCATCTCCACCACTTACTGGTGAAGTGAATCTGGTCAGTAAGTAGACAATATGTTAACATGCATGGCAAACCAATTCTCCACACCCACTCATTCACCTAAACCACACTTAATTTATGCCTAATAGATACTACTCAGTGTCACCAAAGAGTTGTATCATAAATCACAAACCTAATAAGAACACATAAGAATTACATGATGTGCACAGAACTCAATGAATGGACAGAAAATGGTTAGTAGAAACCAGCATATGTTTAAATCTCAGTATTGGAGATGAGTCGACTTCCAGGGTGATCCTTAATGGGATGGAAAATAAACCGCATTCTAATTCCAAAAATCAACATCTGGAAAAATAGTTGCCAATAAGTCAAGACTCCTAGCATAAATGTCAGTTAATGCAGAGAAGGCTAGAACCATGGACACAATAAAAGTTAGGAGGAATGTCTTAAAATCACAAGAGACATAAAAACTGGGTCCTAAGTGTTTGCTTTCTCTGATTTTTGTTTTTTTTTTTCTTTTAATTTGCATAGAGCCCAGGACTTCTGCCTCCAGTGTCTGATGATTTAAAATATAACCATGTCTAAATGAACATGACCACATTATGATTTCAAATAACAACCTTTCCCATTGATAAGATTTTGTGGGAATCAGGAGATGAAAATGTGTTATTTGTTATTTTTCAAATTATGAAAATAACAGAAAAAAGAAAACACTTGCCTAAATGTCCCAAAATAGATAGTATATTATTCATGAAATTAACTTCTGCTTCAATCTTGCAGAAACATTATTTCATATATTTTACATCCCCTAAGGGTTGTTGCTGAGGGGTATCTTGACAGTAAGATGAGCAAGATAGAAATGGCATGGATAATGAGAGCAAATGTTACTTTCTACCACCTTTTTTTGTGTCTCTCTGTTCTCAACTCTGGAACATTCGCCCATGTTATTTCTTATTCTCTTCAGAGGGAATTGTACAATTCTTTCACTGAATACTGTAAACCTAATTTAGAGCTCTCCAGTCACTGGAGTTTTTTACTTTGTTTTGTTTTTTCATGTTTAGAGAACAAGTCAAAAGTTCTTTGCTTTTTATTTATTTTCTTTAACCCTCACTTGAGGTTATTTCCCATTGATTTACTTAGAGAGAGAAGAGAGAGGGAAGGAAAGAGAAATATCAAATCAGTCGTCTCCTGTATGCCCTGGCCTAGGGATAGAACCTGCAATTCTTTGGGTGTATGTGACAATGCTCCAACCAACTGAGCTACCCAGCCAGGGTAGTTCTGATGTGACTTTTCTGATTTGTTAGGAATATACTATTAAATCTCTTCCCGCAGCCCTTCAGGGATCAAATCTGTATGTCAGCAATTTTACCAATGGCTGAATCACTATTTCAGTCAACAATTATACAGTGCAGTAATGACTTAAACCATTTCATAACCCCTTAGGATTCTCTGTGTCTTCCTTAGAGATGAAGTATACTAAATATGGGCACAAGGGTTGGAAATGTGCATTTCTCTGTATCTGCCGGTAGCAAATAGACATGCTGAATTAATTTCGGCTCCTTGGAAAACTCTTAGATGCTGAGGATGCAGATTCCTCGGGTTTTTAACCTAGAAATAAGAGGGATGTCTGGGTTATTTTATTCTGTTTTCCGTCTTTACAGCTGCTGTACCTCAGGGTAGGGATGATATCATTTAAGGAAGAGGCCTCCCTACAATAATGTCTAGTTAAGTCTGCAGTCATCATCATGTCACAGATACTAATTCCGTCTCTGCTCATTACTGCGGCTTTTGTGGAATTAGCCAGATGTTCTGCTCTCTGGGGCTGTCTGCGGGACGGCTTTAATAATTGGTGGTGCCTTTACTTTGTGCCTCTGTTTATACCTTTGGGTTTAGAGCGAAAAGTCAAATACTCCAGGCTCTGCAGCTGTTGGTTCGTTCTCTGGTTTACGGATTCTGGGAAGATCCAGACGGTGTATTTGTGCTTTTGTCTCAGAAATGCAGGCATGTGTTAGTGCCTAGGACTTCCTGCTTCCTTCTTCAGATCACTCATTTACCCTCCCACCTCTCCTCCACAATAATTCTGCTTTCTGTTTTTGGTGGGAAAAAAAAAATGTAATGAATACAGCAATCTATGGCCAACTTGCCTACTGACTTTTGGACAGAAGTGGAAAAACACCAAGCGCATGCAATGAGGTCGAACTATGAACTGTTAACTGTCTCTCTTACACTCCCTCCCTTCCTCCACTGGTCTCTCTCGGTCCTTCTTTCTGCTTTCTTTCTTTTCCACATCCCTTCTCTTCCTTCCTCCCTCCCTTCCTCCCAGCCTTCCAGCCTTTCTTCTTTATTTCTTTAAACCTGGAAGTTGGAGAATACATGACTTGCTCTTCCACTTTTATGGTGGAATTGGTGGACTGAGTGATTTTATTTAGGGAGTTTACATTTAAAGTTTTTAAAATCAACCTCACAAACAACAGCCTTAAGTGGAACTTCCCTTCCGGTTTGTTTTATGCCGCCCTGGAGATAAAAAAGATGTTTTACATCACATTGTCATCTGTCAGACCCCAATGCTTTTTTAAGTTAATTAAGTCCCTTATCACTCCACCATCTTGGAGACAGGCTATATGACTTCCACATAGCTTAAATACTGTGGTGTCTGCCTCTTCCTCCCACTTTTACTGATGTTGACTCACCTGAAGCTCTATAAAAACCAGTCCAAAATAAAGGTATTGAAAAATCACCAATTACTTGAATAGTATCTGCAAAATATCAAATAATTTTCTTCTCTTTTTCCATGTATTTTTATGATCTTGTTTTTGTCCTACTTATATTCATTATTTCCTAGTAATTTTTTTTTCTGAAATTAATATATCTATTTATGTTTTAAGTATTCTTTTACTATACATTTTAGGATTTAGCATGTATATGCTCTTTTGAAAGGTCAGATTGATTCATGTATGAATGGGCTGGTCAGAAGGAACTAAGAAAGAGAGTTTAATTTCTCAGATTTTCATGGAGTCTAGAGAATCTGTCAATTTTTTAAAAAATCAAATAGCTGAAACCGGTTTGACTCAGTGGATAGAGCATCAGCCTACGGACTGAAAGGTCCCAGGTTCGATTCCAGTCAAGGGCATGTATCTTGGTTGTGGGCACATCCCCAGTAGGGGGCGCGCAGGAGGCAACTGATCGATCTCTCTCTCTCATTGATGTTTCTAATTCTCTATCCCTCTCCCTTCCTCTCTGTAAAAAATCAATAAAAATATATTTTAAAAGAAAATCAAGTAGATGTCAACTTCTGGCCATGACAGAATAGCTCCTAACAAGCCAATGTTCCCACCAAAATCAATAGTAATGCCGCAAAATAAACACCGAAAAACCCACACCCAAAAACCTCTCTATCAGAGAGCCACTGGGGCAGACAGAAATTAAAGTCTAAAACGTCAAGAATAAAAGGACCTGCAGAGAGCTGGCCTCCTCGCATATGGTGAGGTGCCTTTCTTCCCAGAATATTCTCTCATTCTCTCAAGCACTTCACAGGGCAAGCCAGACAGACAGCCACCGCTGAGAGCCAGAAGGCAGCAGAGCTTCCACGGTCTCATGCTTAGGAAGAGGCAACACTGGGTTGGAAGCTGTCCTGGCAGCCAGGACATGAGAGGATGTGATCCACGGAGAAGGGGCACAGGGAAGTGGCCCTGGTACGCAGGGGGCTGCATGGAAGATATTAATACATTCTAAGGCTGCCGAAACCAGTTTGGCTCAGTGAATAGAGTGTCGGCCTGTGGACTGAAAGGTCCCAGGTTCGATTCCGGTCAAGGGCATGTACCTTGGTAGCGGGCACGTCCCCAGTAGGGGGCATGCAGGAGGCAGCTGATGGATGTTTCTCTCTCATCGATGTTTCTAGCTCTCTATCCCTCTCCCTTCCTCTCTGTAAAAAATCAATAAAATATATTTTAAAAATAAAAAATAAATAAATAAATCCTAAGGCTGTGTGGGACCAAAGAGTGGGGAGCAAAGGGCGGTTTCCGCAGTCACTTGGAGCTCAGACACAAGCTGAAGTTCAGGTCCAACCAAGAAGTTATTTGCTAAACTCTCAGGCTCCGGGGGATCCCTGGAGAGCAGTGCGATTGAAATCAAAGGGAACCAGAGAATAGGTCTGATCAAGACTTCAACCCAGGCAAAAGGTAACTCAGTTCCTAACTGAATTAACACTATGGACCTCCCACCAAAGATGCTTACCAGGAAATAAGCTGAACTCTCGCTGGAGGGAGAAAATATTAGCCAGAATCTCTACAGTATTTTATGCAGAATTTCTAACAGATGATCAAAATTATTCAAGCACACGGTAGAGTTACTGGTCATGGACTTTTAAAAAATGATTAATAATTTCTAAAAATAAAGTAAAAATTTTTAACAGAGATACGCATAAAATTCACGTGCCATTCGTAAAGAGAATCATATGGAAAATTCTAGGTGTAAAAACTACAACTAAAAGTAAGAATTCAATAGATAATGTTAAACAGAAGATTTAGCCAGCGGAAGAAACAGTTAGTGATCCGGAAAATAAGTAATGGACAGAATTATATACAGACTAGAGGCCAGCCCAGCCTGCACCCCCTCACAATCTGGGACCACGGGAATCATGCCTAAACCGACAGTCAGACATCCCTCTCACAATCTGGGATCACTGGCTCCTAACTGCTTGCCTGCCTATCTGCCTGCCTATCACCCTTAACCACTCTGCATACCTGCCTGATTGCCCTTAACCACATGCCTGCCCTTAACCACTCACCTGCCTCTCTGATCATCCTTAACTGCTCACCTGCCTCCCTGCCTGATTGCCCCTAACCACTCTGCCTCCCTGCCTGATGCCCCTAATTAATCTCACTTAATTCTTTAAGAATTAAGTAATCTAGCCAGGCCAGTATAGCTCAGTATTTGAGTGCTGACCCATGAACCAGGAGGTCATGTTCAATTCCTAGTCATGGCACATGCCTGGGCTTGATCCCCGGGGAGGGTCGGGGGGGAGGGGGAGAATGCAGGAGGCAACCAATCAATGATTCACTCTCATCATTGATGTTTCTGTCTCTCTCTTCCTCTCCCTCCCTCTCTGAAATCAATATCCTGTCTAATAAAAGAGTAATATGCACATTGACTCTACCTCTGCTACATCCACAAGCCATGCCCACCAGCCAATCAGAGCAAGCATGCAAATTAACCCAACCAAGATGGCAATGGCCACAGAGAGAGGAGGGAGGCTTGGGTTGCCCCTGGCAACAGAGGAAGCCAAGCTTTCCACACACCCTGGCGAGCAGGCCCAGGCAACAAAGTTTCAATGGCTGTGGGAGCAGAAGGCTTGGCTCTGCTCCAGGCTACAAAGTTTCAATTGTAGAAGATAAATAAATCCCAGATACCAGGGCCTCCACTTGGGTCTCTGGGGGGCATGGCCAGCCTGTAAACCACCATCGGCCCCTTGCCCAGGCCGCCCCATGCCTCAAGGAAACCCCCACCCTGATTTGGAATACCCTTCAGGGCAAACCAGCTGGCCCCCACCCATGCACCAGGCCTCTATCCTATCTAATAAAAGAGTGATATGCAGATTGACCATCACTCCAACACACAAGATGATGCCCCCATGTGGACACAAGATGCTGCCCCCATGTAGACACAAGATGGTCACCACAAGATGGCCAGCAGGGGAGGACAAGTTGGCAGGGACTAGGCCTGCAAGGGAGGGCAGTTGAGGGTGATCAAGCCTGTAGGGAAGGGCAGTTAGGGGTGACCAGGCCAACAGAGGAGGGAAGTTGGGGGTGACTGGGCCTATAGGGGAGGGCAGTTAGGAGCAAACAGGCTGGCAGAGGAGCAGTGAGGGGCAATCAGGAAGGCAGGCAGGTGAGCAGTTCGGAGCCAGCAGTCCTGGCTTGTGAAAGGGATGTCCCACTGTAGCCTGTATAGGCCCAATCCAAGTAGGGCCTGCACGTGTAGTCAGACATCCCTCACAGGGTCCCAGGTTTGAGGAGGAGCAGGCTGGGCTGAAGGACATGCCCTCCCATGCACGAATTTCGTGCACCGGGCATCTAGTAAGTAAATAAATAAGAACTAAGTAGTCTAGAACTTCATCTGCCTTTGAAGCTTGCAATGGCCATGAGGGGTAAAGATATTAGGTTGAGATAAATAGCAAGTCAACCAGAGCTGAGACAGGAATGTTGATATTTTTATAGGCAAACTATATTTCTATTTATATTTACTAAATGTTCCCTAACAATAATAATAATCATAATAATAATAAACAAAGCAATGTGTATCAGTAGCATTTGTGAAATTTGATAATACCAAAGAAATCTCCAAAGTTATTACATAACTTTCAGTGGGTTTAGGATTGAATAGTTTTTCTCAAGATAGATTCCATGGAAACCTATTTCTGCAAGAGGCACTATAAGTAAGATAGGTTTCTATGATCAAAAATGAATGAACTCCAGCTAGAGTATTTATGAATTTTCTTGAACACCCATAATGGATCAAAGTAGCCATGGATGTTCTAAAAATCCTGCAGCACAGAAAGTAGCATTTTCCAAATTTGTTTGACCACAGGCTTTTTTCCGTCCTAATAATATTAGCATCTCACAGATCCAATGATCAGTTGAATACACTTCAAGGATCATTGAACAATTTTTATTTCCTTCTGCTGGGAAGGATATTCTTAGAGTAAGTTCAAAAATCTGATGGTCCAGAAAAAAATCATTTCTACTGTGTGATTGTGTTTAGAGCTGTCGCAAGCATCCTCATCAATGATGAATTATGGAAGGAAAGACATTCTTTCCCATACTAATTGGGTTTAGGGAAGACAGGCACCATGGGCTATTCTGGCGGCTGGTTAATAGTACTCAGAAGATAATCTATCACTTTTTTCTGTGACATCTCAAACAATTCCCTGAAGTCCTTTAATGTCACATCTGCTACAGATCCCAAAGTACTGGAGAACAAGTTTGGGTTTTATCTCTCAAAGGACTTTGACTCAAAAAGAGCATACAAACTATACACTCCTATTATAATTGGAAAGAATACCAGGATTGGCCCAAATACTAATTACACTTAAAGTTTGCTAATTTACCCTCATATGCATTCTTCATTTGGATTTTTTTTAATGGAAATGTTTTATCAGTAACAGAAAATGTGGTACCTAAATCTAAATAGTTATAAGAATCTCACTTGTACAGCAAGAACCAGCAAACTACCGCCTACCGGCCAAATCTGACCTTCTGCTGTTTTTATAAATAAAGTTTTATTGAAACTCAATCGCATTCATCTGTTTGCATACTAGTATCGTCTGTGGCTGCTTTGGCACCATAATAGCAGACTGTTTGACAAGCAAAGTCTCCTATATTTACTCTTAGCCCTTTATAGAAAGAGTTTGCTGGCCTCTGGCTTGAAAGGGTGCCGTGTGTATTTTGATAAGTGCAGTGAGTCAGGGTAAATGGCTGGAGAGTAATCCTGGAAGGGAGGTGGCTGTTTTGAGAAAGGTCACATCTCTGTTCGGAGATGACATTTAAGCACAGAAAGATGTGAAAACATGAGGAAGCCGGCCTGTGAAAGTCTCCAGGAAGAACTTTCTTGTCAGAGGCACTCCACTTAGCGTGTTGGAAAAACATCTGGAAATCCAGTGGGAGGAGACTGACATGAGAAATGCGTGAACGGGAGAGGATGTGGTCATCACGAGAGGCCAACTCACAACTTCTTAGCCATGGTAGATGTGGGTTCTCAGTGACAGGAAGCCATTCCACTGCTATAAGTTATGGATCTAACGTGAACTGGGCTGTTTTAAAACAATCATCCCTGCTGTTAGGTTGAAAAGTGACTCCAGAGAGACAACTAAGAATGACGTAGGGCAATTTTTAATTTAAAAAGAAATAATAATAAAAAATGATGATACTGATTCTACCATCACATTAAACACCTGTTACCAGGAGAGACCATATATCGAAACAGTGGTTTCGAATCCGGTAGCAGCTTTTAGAAATACCAGCACTACAGATCTCAAAGAGATTCTAATTTAATCTGATGCGTGGGGTTTGAGTATCGGTGTTTGGTTTGTTTAAAGCTCTCCTCTGATCTCTCTAATGTGTAACCAAGATTGAGGACCACTGCATCAGAATGAAATATTGAAGATGGGGAAAAAGGTCAATTTTATATGAAAGCTAAGAACAAGTCAATATGCAACAGAAATTATTAAGGAGCTTACTCTTCCTCAGAACATTTTAAGAATCTTAAAACTGTCCTGGTGAGTCTTAAAATCAGTTCGGGGACTTGTTTGTCTAAAGCAGGCATAACTCTGCTTAGGCGCTGAGTCGGCATCAAATGGCCTTTAGACATCCCATTCAGTCACCTGATTCTGGTATTTGTAAATGTAAATCTGCACTACATCTATGACCTGATGGTGTTTGCTGGCAGAATTTCATAGGTTGGGAGCACCCACACTATCCTAAAAAACAGAGATAGGGAACCTTTTTTCTGTCAAGGTCCATTTAGATATCTACAACATCATTCACAGGCCATACAAAATTACCAACTTAAAAATTAGCCTGCTATCTTTGGTCAAACATTTAATAAACGCACCCCGAAAGCCTCGTCAGGACCAGACCAAATTATTCTGAGGGACGCATACAGCCCGCGGGCCAGACATTCCCTGCCCCTGTTCTAAAAGATTCTACACAGTTGTCCCCCAGAGCTAGTCCCCAGAATGAGACAATATTACTTGCTACACTGAAGCATGTGGATCTTCTAAGCCTCAGGCATAGCCATTACATGAGGTCATGCATGTGTGCTGATGTGATTTGTTGAAAGAAATAAACACAGAATTAATCATGAGAAAGGGGGCCTTATTACTTAATGTGAAAATGATTCACTTGGCTTAGATCATGTGTAAGATAGAAATCTGTGTTTTGACTGTAAGAATATACAAGACATATTTCACCATTCAAAAGATACTCAATTTGACTAAAATATCCACCCGCATGTCCTAAAAATACAAAAACTCAACATAGACTTCAAAGCAAGCCAGCAGCATTTCTAAGGAAAATCGGGCAGCGGGCTTAAGATACACCATTGCTCCTTCCTCTCCTTCCCCTTTTTTGCTTCACCTTGATAAATATGTTCTTTTATATATATATTTTAAATATATTTTATTGATTTTTTACAGAGAGGAAGGGAGAGGGATACAGTTAGAAACATCAATGAGAGAGAGACATCTATCAGCTGCCTCCTGCACGCCCCCTACTGGGGATGTGCCCGCAACCAAGGCACATGCCCCTGACCGGAATCAAACCTGGACCTCACAGTCCACAGGCCGATGCTCTATCCACTGAGCCAAACCGGTTTCAGCAATAAATATTTTCATTCAAGGGGAAATTGAGTCTGTTCGCTACAGCCTTCAAGTCCAAACACGTCAACTTGAGAAACCGTAGGAATGGCCTTGAATCGGGAAAGAAGGCAAAGAGAGGTGACAGTTCTGTACACTGTGGGGACAAATTAGAAGTTCAGTGGCCAATGGAGCTTTGGGGGAGGCTTTAAGCAAAGTCTTTCAGTAAAACATTAAGCTTGAGATGATCAGCACCAAAACTCAGTGACTGGTGACTACAACTGAAACTACATTCTCGCTGAAACTGGTTTGGCTCTGTGGATAGAGCATCGGCCTGCGGACTGAAAGGTCCCAGGTTCTATTCCGGGCGAGGGCATGTATCTTGGTTGTGGGCACATCCCCAGTAGGGGGCGTGCAAGAGGCAGCTGATTGATGTCTTTCTCTCTCATTGATGTTTCTAACTCTCTATCCCTTTCCTTTCCTCTCTGTAAAAAAATCAATTAACTATATTTTTAAAAAAAAAAAAACAACTACATTCTCTCCAAATTTTAATGTATATCTTTAGAAATGCAGATTTTTATGGAATATTTTATACAATGAACGCTCAGTTTCCTTTTACCCAACAGCTGGGTCACATAACCCTAATTCCCCTTCCCCTCCGGAAAAGCACAAAGATATAAGAAAAGTTTTTGTCAAGCCTCAGATCTGGGAGCATCCAGTGAGTAATACATTCTCACATTCCTGATAATATGTGGGTGTTTTTTTTTTAAATATTCTATGCATTTTGGCAAGGTGCCAAATAAATAAGTCACTCTAGCAAGGAACGCCTTTTACGTGGCACCAGATCTTACAAAGCAGCAAAGGACCAGAGCTCTGGGAAAGCACCGTTTCCTCCTTAGCTTGTCTGTTTTCCACATTGTCCTGTGGCTGTGTGTTAAAAATCTGCTTTTAAAAGGGTTTTAGTAACTCCTAAAGGAACTTTTAAATCTGTAAAGCCCCCACTGTCCAGACACTGGATATATATATATATTTTTTTAATCTAAGAACCTGTTTTTATGGGAAAGTCTGGAAAAGGGAACATAATGACAATTAGGAAGAGTCAGTTCTTTTGGAATATTGATCCTTTTCCCATTCAAGGATTAGTCCTGATAGGTGAGCGAATACTGGACAGCAACATTTTAGATAATGTGATTTTTAAGGCAAGCGTAAAACATGCTAAAAACAACACAAGAAGGCAAAATTAGGAGGAGAAGTGGCCTCTTTTTCCAATTTCTATTTATAGAGCGCATGTTTCCTACATACATTTGGACAAGATGAAAAAAAATAAAATAACAGGATGGGAAGGAAGGAAGATACCTGGATTCTGGTCCCCTCTCCCCCTTTACCAGTTTGGGGAAGGTAACAGTTATCTCTGTACTCCTACAATCCTTCATTGACAACTGAGAAAGTTGTACTAAAGTTCTAACACCCTGTTCCTTTGCTGGGTATCTGAAAATGTATGCATTAGCTTCCTTCGGCTGCTTAACAAAGTGTCATAAACTGTGTGGCTTAAAAAAAATATATATATATATATGTGTGTGTGTGTGTGTGTGTGTGTGTGTGTGTGTGTGTGTGTGTGTATAGTCCACATTTTTAAAATCAAGGTGGCAGAAGGACCACACTCTGAAGGCTCTGGGGATGAACCTCTCCTGGCCTCTACTAGCTGGTGGTGGTGGTTAGCAACCTCGGTGTTCCTCGTCTCTCTGTCTGTCACATCTTCTCTCAGTCTCTGTGTTAGTGTCCAAATTTCCCTCTTTGTAGAAGGACACCGGTCATTGGATTAGGGCCCTCTGTGATCCAATATGATCTCTTTTTAATACATGAGATCTGTAGAGAACCTAGTTCCAAATATAATCACATTCACGGGTACCAGTGATAAGACTTGAAGATATATTTTCGGGAAAACAACTCAACCCACAACAAGTGTAATGAAACTTTCAGCTACCTAAGACCATCTCTAAGTATGAAATAATCAGGATATTTACTATCTGATCTTTATGTCATGCCTATTTGTTTATATGTCTAATAAAGCAGTCTAAAAGTTCAAGTATAAATTTAAGAAATAGTTATAAAAGCTCACATGAGTTATTCTTAAATAAACCTAAGTCCAGCTCACCAATACCCACTTGGACAATGTATCAGTATTGATTTGTATTTTTATTTGATGCTGAAGTAATTGGATCTTGAATTCTCAAGACTTAATAGGTATATTTTTTATTCCTGCCCAAGTCCAGTATGGTATGTTACACACGACAGACACTCCATAATGACTCAATTGATAGAATATCACAACAATAAAGGAATTCAATGTCATCTTACCAATTCCCATTCAAAGTCCTCAGCCACATACGTCATCCTCTGTCTCTCAATCTCTCTTGTGCCTACAAGCACGTATATGTATGCATAAACACACACACATACACACATTCTCAATACATTCTCATCATGTACTTTCTGGCCTGCACATTTTCACAGCTGCAAAGATAATGGTAATAAATGTGTGGCTAGAGAAGGGGAAACTAAAATTATTGGTTTCATATATTATATATATGTTTCCTAGGTATATATTTAAAATCTAGAGTGACATCTTAAACTTTGGAAATCTATTTTTTTAAAAACATCAGTGCTTAGAAGTCATTATTCTATCTCAACTCTATTACTACCCAGTTATGGAAGCTTTATCTGGAACTTTATCCTCATTTGTCAAACTACAAAATTAAATTAGAGTTTGTTATCAGATCCATGGCTCCCTTCCTTTCTCCCTTCAATGAACACAGAGTAATTGGGAAAACCATTGTCTTGTGTTTTCTTGGCATTTGTTCCCAGAAGATTCGGGGGAAGGGGGACCTTAACAGAGCATGACTTGTAAAATTTACAAAACCAAAGTACCCTGACATCATACATAATTGAAGATAACAGCCTGCATATAATTACATAATCTCATCCAGCCTGCCTCTTTTCTAGATAAATTTCGCAATTTGTTCCTTGTCACTTTGAGAGAAGAAAACTTAAGAGTCTTGCCAATTACGCCCTGGCTGGGAGGTGGTTCTGTTGGTTGGAGTGTTGTCCGAACACCAAAAGGTCGTGGGTTTGATTCCTGGCCAGGGCACATCCCTTAGTTTCCGGTTCGATCCCTGGTCATGGTAGACAACAAATCAGTTTCTCTCTCACACTGATGTTTCTCTATCTCTCTATCTCTCTCTCTCTTTCCCTTCCTCGCTCTAAAATAAATAAATAAATAAAAATTTTGAATTAAAATAAATAAGTAAAAATAAAATAAAACCATCTTGCAACTTACCATTAGATTTATCACTTAGATATTTGACAATTACATAGCCCCCCCCCCTCCCTTATCCACAGTTTCTGTCTCCATGGTTTCAGTTACCTGTAGTCAGCCCTGGTTGCAATTAACGTGGAAAATTCCTGAAATAACAGTTCAGAAGCTTTACCTTGGGCGCCATTCTGAGTATCCTGGTGGAATCTCGAGACTTGCGGCTCCTCTCGCAGCGGACGCGACTCATCCCTTCATCCGGGTCTCCGCCCTGCAGGTGGAGCTCCCATCAGCACATAGTAGGGCGGTCCTTATTCGATGGACCTCAGAGGTGCCCCAGGGCTTGTGTTCTAGCCCCGCTTATTTTCCTTCGTAAAGGCCCAATGCTGGCCACTCTGCAGACAGGCCGGAGAGGATCCAGGCGGGAAGCGCTGCCTGTGAGTGAAAATGTGGGTTCTACACAGTGAGGGGTTTGGAGAGAGGCGGGAAGAGAAACAGCATCCACACAACCTTTACTGCAATATATGGTTACCATGGTTCTTATCTCAGGACTGTTCATTGCGGTTTGTCTCTGGGCCTAATTTATAAATCACACTCCAGCACAGGTGTGCATGCACAGGAGAACACCCGGTCTGGTGCTGTGGGTGGTTTCTGGTACCCAGTGGGGTCCTGGAACATCCCCCGATGAATAAGGTGGGGGGAGGCTACTGTAATCAGAAGAGCACACTTGGTTGTAATTATGCACACCTGGGGCAGGCATGTGTGCTCAGGCTGTGTGAGAATGACTTTAATGAGCACTTCTTCCTGACCTGGAGCTACCTCAACGCCCTAGAAGTTTCCTTTGTGGAAATGTGACACTCCCCACCTGAACAATGATATCAGTCTCTGGAGATGGAACCCAGGCGTCATTATCTTATAAAGCTCCCTATGTGAGACCCAGGTACCTACCTCCATCCAAACTAGAGAGCGCACAGGCCTTTCCTGGGAAGTGAATTGGAAATGCAAGAGCCCCCTCCCTACCACGCAGATTCTAACCCGATAAACTTGTGAGTATAGGACTTACAAAACTGTAGGGTCAAATGAGAATTCCGACTTTCCTATTAGCATGAGTGCATATACGATGTCTTATATTATTTAGTGATCGGTGATATATTGTGATAATTGTTCACACTAATTTTTCTTGTGTGTTTTGATTCCAAACTAGATCACAGTTCCCATTCACACCCTTTTTTAAATCTCCTGTAAATATTTAATTACAGCCAAAGAAATGCAGTAAATATCTGCTATGAAGCTGACTGTAGTTAGTCAGGCCTCATTTTTAACATAGGACTGTTCATTTGATTAAAATAATTTGTGTGGCCCTGGCCAATAGGGCTCAGTTGTTAGAGCATTGGCCCTGCACCCTAGGTCTTGAGTTTGATTGCTGGTCAAGGGCATATACCTGAGTTGCAGGTTCAATCGATCCCTACCCCAGATTAGGGTATGGCAGGAAACCAATTGATGAGTCTCTCTCACACTGATGCTTCTCTCTCTCTCCCTCCCCCTCTCTCACCCCCTCTATTCCTCCTTCCACTCTCTCTGAAAATCAGTCGTAAAAAATATCCCTGGGTGAGGATTAATAAAAATAATAATAAAATAAAATAATAGTTATTAATTTAAATAATAATAATCTATATGAAAATAGATTTATTCGATCAAATTTAGTATCCTTTTGAAACTATGTGATGATAAATTTCAAGTTAAATCTACTCTGTCATTTTCATGAAATATCATCCTAAGAACACTTTCCAATAAATAGATATTTTGTTATTTTTTAAAATTCTTTTATTGTTTAGAGTATTACATATGTCTCCTTTTCCCCCCATTGGCCTCTATTTTGTTATTTTTGACTAGAAAATTTGATAGGGAAACAGAAAACTACTAACTTTAAATAGACAAATACAATCCTATATAATAAAAGCCCAGTGACCAAAATGGCAGAATGACCAGAGACCAGAATGACCACGGCCCCTCAACCCAGCCAGCAGCCCCCCAGCGAGCAGTTAGAGATGATCAGACAGGCAGGCGAGCACTAAGGGATAATCAGGGAGGCAAGCAGACTGGTTAGGGGTGATCAGGGAGGCAGAGGTAGGTAGGGACAATCAGGCAGGTAGAGGTGGTTAAGGGTGATCAGGCAGGCAAAGTCAGTTAGGGGTAATCAGGCAGGCAGAGTCAGTTAGGGGTGATCAGTCACGCAGAGTGCTTAGGGATGATAAGGCAGGCAGAGGCAATTAGGGGTGATCAGGCAGGCAGGCGAGTGTTTAGGAATGATCAGGAAGGCAGGCAAGCAATTAAGGGCCATCAGTCCCAGATTGCAAGAGGATGCCCAACTGCAGGTGTAAGCCCAATCTGTTGGGATCCCTGTGCGATTGGACCTAAACCGGCAGATGGACATCCCCCAAGGAGTCCCAAATTTTGAGAGAGTGCAGGCTGGGCTGAGGGATGATCCCCGCCCACAAATTTTGTGCCCCGGGTCTTTAATAACTATGATAAAATGTTACCTATGAATTTCGGAGATATGGTAAAAAAAAAATTTATTTATTTGGACTCATTTTCTATAGTGAGTATTGTGGGAAGCCATCATATTTTATCTACCTATGTCTTTTTATTTCTGCATCTTCTCTTAGGAGATTAACAAATCAGATGAACCCCTTATCTCCACAGTCACATCTAAATGTTCAGATAAGCCAGGAATCTTTGTAGGAAAGAGGGGAACTAGAATTTCCAGTTAACTCCCCAGGTAACTTCTGTGCTTTCTCTAACTTAAGAACTACTGATCAGAGTAACCCTGCAGCCCTACCAGAGTCTACTCTGACCTCCTCCATCTACTGGTTTACTGTGTAATATATTCTTTGAAGAAATGGTTCTATGTTTTTAAGAAATTTTAAAACCACAAATTAGTCCACTGTTTGTATTTCAAAAATCAGCTAAGTCCTCAGAGAAGTGTTTTGTGTGTTGTTCTGTGTGTGTGTGTGTGTGTGTGTGTGTATTTTTGCTGCCCACAAACATGAAACCAGAAAATGGAAAAGCCTAGAGAAGCAAAAAAAAGAAAAGAAAGAAAAAAAAGAGAAGAAAAGAAATTAATTTACTTAATAGTAATATAATTTACCTAATAGTAATAAGATATGTCCCCTGTGTTCGGAACCTAGAGTGTAATTATGAGACAAGAATATAGGAAATGGAATAACAAACAAATAGTAATACAGGTTGTATTATTGTATGTGCTTTGGGGTGATCAGTAAAGGATTATAAAGAAGGTAGAGCTTGTGTTCGGCTCAAATTTGAGTAAGAAATATAAAGAAAGGAAATATATGGATGGACAGCCTGTGCCCTTGCCTGAAGGAGGAACTTAGCATGGCCAATGAGTAGACTAAGGAAGAGACCATACTAACTGAGCTCTGGGATGAGGTAGAGGAGAAAAGGGGTGTAGATTGATGGCTTAGGAGCATTGTCTGGAGGACCTTTTGAAGAACAATATGAGTAGTTTTCTCGTCTATTTCCTAATTTATTTTTTTTAATTTCTTTATTGATTCAGTTATTACATATATGTCCTTATTCCTCCATTACTTCCCACCTCCCATTCATGCCCCCATCCCCTGTTGTCTGTGTCCATTGATTAGGCTTAGATGCATGCATATAAGTCCTTTGGTTGATCTCTCTCCCTAACCCCACCCTCCCCTGAGGTTTGACGTTCTGATTGATGTTTCTCTGTCTCTGGATCTATTTTTGTTCATCAGTTTATGTTGTTGTTCATTGTATTTCTTAAACTTCACAATTCTCCTTTAATTCAGACATTTTTTACTAAAAGACTATCCAGTAAACAGGAGCAAATGATCAGGTAGAACTCATTGACCTTCCAGAATGGCAAACCCTGGGGAAAACACAGATAGGACAGGGCGCAGGCAAGCAGTTCCACCACCACCCACCATTCAGGTGTGATAGGCTGTGATCGAGCTGGAGCAGAGATCAGATCCTGAGATAGACAGAACGGGCCCGAACAACCACATGGCATTGCAGAACCTCAGCCTCCAGCCCTGTTCTTCCCAGCATGCCTTGCAGAGGAAGCACCAGCCTTTCCCATGAATGATAATGGGCCAGGGCTCCAGGAGGGCTCCATGGTTTTGTCCATTTTGTCAGCATTCCACTACCTTGCAACTCAACAGAATTTCTCAAGGCCAACATCATCAGTATCACCGTGGAGTTTATTAGAAATTCTAAACCTCAGGCCCCATTCCCAACCTACTCAATCAGGAACAAGATCTCCAAATTATTTGTATGTAATTAAAGTGTGAGAAGCACTGCCCAGCTGATGTGGCTCCATGATTGACCATCAACCTATGAACAAGAAGCTCAAGATTGGACTCGGGCCAAAACCGGTTTGGCTCAGTGGATAGAGCATCAGCGTCTGGACTGAGAGGTCCCGGTTCAATTCCGGTCAAGGGCATGTATCCTGGTTGTGGGCACATCCCCAGTGGGGAGTGTGCAGGAGGCAGCTGATCAATGTCTCTCTCTCATCGATGTTTCTAGCTCTCTATCCCTCTCCCTTCCTCTCTGTAAAAAATCAATAAAATATATTAAAAAAAAAAAAAAAGATTGGACTCGGTCAGGGTACAGTCCCGAGTTGTGGGCTTGATCCCCAGTGGGGGGCATGCAGGAGGTAGCCAATCTATGATTCTCTCTCATCATTGGTGTTTCTTTCTCTCCCTCTCCCTTCCTCTCTGAAATCAACAAACATATATATATATTTTAAGTTTGAGAAGCACTGCTTTATTAAAATTGATTTCCTTCAGCCGTGAGCTACAACCAGTATCCGGAGAGCTCTTCAGGGGTCACTTCCACTCGGAAGGCCACCCTGTAGGAAATTCGCCTCGGCTAACTTATTTCTTACCTCTCAGACACATAACAGATGGAGGGAAGACATCCCACAATCTCCTGGGGTGCACTTCTCCTCTGAACTCGGGTCACCCTGGAATAGTTGGTCAGCATTCCTCAAACTAATAGAAAAACAAACAAGTAGATAAAAGGGTTTCGTGCTCAGAGATGAATGAAAAATGTTTAGTTAAATAACGCTATATAACTTTATTTCATGAGTTCTCAAAGCTTTCAGTCTGAAAGTAGACGTTATAATGTTTCAGTCAAGAATTATGGAAAGTAAATCGCATAGGAAACAGAATTTCACCAATTTATTTGATTACTCCTGTTTCTCAAGTCAAGCCTATTAACATCTCAATTTAAAAAAAAAATCCGTATTAAATTCTCAATTACCAGTTAGGGGGATATTAAAGTAGGGCCATCTGTGTACTTGAAGAGAAATGTGTGAGTGAAGTAGAACACAGCATCTCTTGCTAATGATGTGATTTCCGTGGACCCAATGGATGTGTTTGCATCTGTCATTCCTGTTCTCTTTCGCCACCTTATTTTTTCACACCAGCTCACACCCATATAAAGACCTAGAAATGGCTAAAATGAAAAAACTAACAAGAAAAACTAAATGCCTTTCCTTCCTGAGCCCCAAATTTTAATCATCTTCGCTTGTTCCCAAAAGTCATTTGCATATGGGATTTTTTTCTCTGTGACCAAACTGGAAACTCTGCTACTGGATTTCTAGCCAGATTATCAAGCAGTCGGTATATCTGTGATCACCATGTAGTTAACATTTATCAGGTGCTTTAAGAGGGCAAAAGCACAAAGAGACATTATTCCCAAATTGAATTTCTTTATAAGAGCAGAAATTGTACAACGCTCAAGAAAAAGGCATATAATTTAAAGGTTTGTTTAAAGGTCAGATTTATTTCTGACCCCAAGAATCTCACCAACTTTTTTAAGAAAATAGACAAAAATGACTAAGAGAACAGGGCCTGTGAGGGCAGTGGGAAAGAATTGTTTCATCCTGGGAGAAGAGGAAGTAAGAAAGGAGTCAGAGAGAGAGTGACTAATAAATTAGACCCTGGAGAATAAAGATGGTATTTCCACATGAAGGAGGAAGAGGGGTGAATTCTGAGCTGAAAAGTAGCATATATCTCAGGCTAACAGAGAACGAAACATATCAAGAATGATTTGTTCCACCTTTAGAGACGTTAAGAAAATCCAATTCTAAGTATTAGGTGTGGAATTACGTTGCATTCAGGAGAACGGCGATGCTCCTTTGAAGAAAGGAGAAATGGGTGGAGACTACATGATTCTCGAGAGCCGAGTCTGTTGTCCTGGTGTGGGACACCTCAAGGATGGGACAGAGCAGAACACAGTGCTGGGACAGAGCCCTAAGGGCCCGAAACTGACCTAGAGCTTCGGAAAACACCTTGCTGGGAGGGGCCAAAGTTTGGGGGAACCAGCGGGATACCTAGGACCTTCCCTATAAAGCAGTGGTTCTCAACCTTCCTAAGGCCATGACCCTTTAAGACAGCTCCTCATGGGGTGGTGACCCCCAACCATAAAATGATTTCCGTTGCTACTTCATCACTGTCATTTTGCTACTGTTATGAACTGTAATGTAAATATCTGATAGGCAGGATGTATTTTCATTGTTACAAATTGAACATCTTTAAAGCATAGGGATTAATCACAAAAACAACATGTAATTATATATTGTGAAATATTTCTTTCTAATTACAAATACATGAAATTTTGTCTTAAATCGTGGTGTAGCAGGGGCAACAGTCTTCATATAACAACAGTAAACTACATTGCTATACTTTGCTACACCGAGGAGCGGTGTGTTGGTTCCTAAGACCATGGGAAATAGGTATTTTTTAATGGTCTTAGGCAACCCTTGTGAAAGGGTCGTTCCACCCCCAAAGGGGTCGCAACCCACAGGTAGAGAACCACTGCTATAAAGGGAGGCATTTAACTGAGTGGACAAGGAGGGGAGTTGGGAGCTACTCAACACATTGGCACAGTCACAAAAGAACAGCACAAGGAGAGTAGAATCAAAGCAAACGGCCAGAAGTCCTAACGTACAAATGAAAGTTTGGGTCACATCTGCATCGCACACAAGTCAGGGGATTGAACACTTAAAAGTGGCAGGTAGAGGCTAACCCTGGACAAATGGAAGGAAAACCTCTGATACTGCAAGAAACCTGACAATAGGGCCGCAATGTGAGTAACTGCAGGGAGAATGGAAGGAAATCCCCGAATGACAGGCAGCTGTAGGCACTTTTTAAAGAGAAGGAAAGAAATATACAGACTCGGGCAATATTAGTCCAGGAGTCCCTATAAGATATGAAGTACAGAGGAAAACAGTGGGACACAGGTCTCAGAGGACAAAGGACCGATTCTTAGACCTGCCTTGTCCTTGCTAAGGCCTCCATTGTCCTATCTGTTTAAAGAGAAAGCTACTCTGATGGGTCTCATTTTCTCCTTCAAGCTTTAAGTTCTCTGATCCTCAAAACAAAGATGGCACAGAATGAGAGAAAAGCCCACAGAGATACTGAGATTGTGCTGCTTCATTTGCATATAGAAGTGTGTGGGAAGAATTTTATTTGAGATATAAAAGAAAAGTATTATGATATTGAAGTAGTATTCAGATAACTAAAAAAGACTGGTATGCAGTTCCCACTGTGGTTGGTGCTAATAAAAAAAAACCTGCACAGTCGAGACCGGTTTGGCTCAGTGGATATAGCGTCAGCCTGCGGACTGAAAGGTCTCAGGTTCGATTCCAGTCGGGGGCATGTACCTTGCTTGCGGGCACATCTCCAGTGTGGGGCGTGCAGGAGGCAGCTGATCGATGTCTCTCTCTCATCGATGTTTCTGACTTTCTGTCCCTCTCCCTTCCTCTCTGTAAAAAATTAATAAAATATATTAAAAAAACAACAACACCTGCACATCTAGATAGCAATCTATAATTGAAAAAATGCTATTGAGACTTAGATAAGAGAAGTAGTTTGTTGAATGTCTACTGCTGGACAGTTAATGTTAAGTGTGTATTTATATAATAGCTATAAATCCTTTATCAAAAATTGATTGTTACTTAATAGTTACTAGGAACATTAAGCATGGACAGTGACTCTATTTGTACACAATCCCATTGGTCTATTCAAAAACGGGGGAGAAATCGTTTTTAGGGGACCGTAGGATGTTTTTGCATTAGGTACCTTCCAGGACAGTCAGTTTGACCACGGTAATGTGACATTTTGCCACAAAATGGTACAATCGTGATTGTGACCCAATACTTCACAGCAAAATGCAAGTTTTACCCACCAGGAGGATTCGTCATTCCCCATGTCCCCTTCTGCCCAGGCTCAGCCCCTCTGCCTCCCAGGGCTTCCATGAAACGAGAGCCTGACTGAGAGAGTGACTCACTGTCTACTGTACGTCAACCTGCAAATGCCAGACTGTGGGTGCTGCTGGTCCCCTTCCCACCGCTGTCTGTCTGTCTGCCCAGTTCCCCTCTTGGGCTGAATGAAAATACTTGGTCCCGTGAACCCGGAGAGCGAGATGTGCCATTCTCTTGACCCACCACATGGCTCCGTCAACATTGATCTGAGACAAACCCTCTAGGGCTGTCTGTGTTCCTGGCAGCGTTTCAATACTAACATGTGGTTGGTTTTTTCAGAGGGTTTTTCTTCCCCTTCCTGTGCTCCAGAGGAGCCGGGGAGTTGGTGGGAAACAGCAGCTTGATTCGCCCATCTGGGGCGCTCGCCTGTTTCCCTCGGAGATAATGACCCTTTCTTCCCAAGGCTTGTTCTTCTGTGGCACGTTGTGTTCTAGAAGCTCCGAAGGAGGAGGAGGTGTCCTCAGACCGTAGAGGGCTTTTCAACAATGTTCTTAGACATGGGATGGGAGAGTGCATGGACCGCTCTCAGCTGGCTCGCTCACAACATTCAGCAATGAGTGCATCTGTATTAGCACATTGATGGCCATCTATACTGGGTATGCATTGGCCATGATGTTAGTAAATGCGCAAGTTGCTTCTTATAAATACACACTTACAGCAGGTTAGTTCGATCAAGTAGCTAATTTCTGACCAGTCAAATTACAGCAGGAAGATTAAGGAGAGGTGGGGTAAATAAGAAGTCAACCAAAGGACTTGTATGCATGCATATAAGCATAACCAATGGACACAAGACACTAGGGGGTTAGGGTATGCCTGGGAGGGGAGGGGGCAATGTGAAGATATATATACATGTAATACATTAATAATTTTTTAAAATATTTTAAGGCAAATAATAGAGAGCTAACTTTTTTAACCATTACTGTTAAGTTTTTCCAAGTAAGACAATAAGTAATTTTATTCTGTTCTAACTTCCATAGTTCATAGAAACTGTCTGATGGAACTATTTCTATGTTCAATAACATAAGGAACGATCACCTTAAAAAGCTTACTAATGGAATAAAAACATTTCTTAGGTTCATTTTATTTACTTCCAATTATCTTAGTTATAGCAAAATTCACATTGGGGTTATATTTTGATGAACAAAGAACAGAATCTTAAAAAAAAAGAAATCATCATTCCTATTTTCCCCTTGGGTGGACTTTCTAATCTGTAATGGATTAACGCTCTCAGTCCACGAGGAGACATTTAGAATAAAACCATGCAGTCCTTCCTTTAACTTCAGTAGAGGAGCATGTCCTTCCAATTATTTTATCAATAACGGTGACAGATTTACTGAAAGATCCACGCTTTTCCATGTATTTGGCTTTTTGTCATCAGCAAACATCTGTTGCTGAATAACATTTGAGTAGAATTTCATTACATTGACTAATGACACACGACAAAGCAGAAATGGTGTGGAAATGCTATTTCTGATTAAAGAGTCCCAGAATGCTTCAAGAGTGTCTTGCAACTTGATATATTTAAAAATATATCATCATGGATGTTTTATCTTAGGACTCAACCATTAGCCACAAAGAACAGCAAGGTGAAATCTTATTGACCTAGCAGAGGTTTCTAGAACATCTCTCCTTCTGTAAGTCACTTAAATGGCAAATCCACGTTCACCTTGAGACAGAGGAAATATTGCATCACCAGAGACCCCATACAGGAGTGACCCTGCCCAGGAATAGAGACAGTGAAGAGGGCAGAAAGGGTGCATTTTCTTTTCCCACTTTCCGTCTATTTTTCAAAGATATAATTATTTTCCTTGTAAAAATAGCATAAGGAAGATCTGGAAAAGGGGAGCTGGTGGGTGAAGAGAAAAGGTGTAAAGATAACATTCAAGGGGCAAAGCAAACCAATACAGTTCAATTCAATACAACAAATCTCTATGTGTGTTCAATGTATTTCTTTCATTGTGCTCTGCACAACACCTCAGCAGAGCTAGGCTCACACCACCCCTCAACTCAATCAGAATGTAAGCAAACCTTTTTTAACCTGCTTTATGTCCCATTATATCACAGCACATCTTGCACTTTCATGCCTTCTGTCTCCCAAGTATAACTCAGTTTGTCTTCTCTATGAATCTTACTCCATTTGCTCCTGAATAGAATCTCTTTTTTCCTTTTTGTTTTTTTAATTGTTCTGTTTAGTTTTGTTTGGGTCTATTTGTTTGCTTTCTTGAATAGAATTTTGTTCTAACACTAAACACAAACTCATTCCATTTTCTTTTAGCTGTTTGAATGTCAGTCTAAATGTCATATAAAATTCTTAAAAGAAGAGAGGATTATTTTGATCTCTTGTACACAACACAGTGTTCTCTATATATCTTACCTTATAAAAGAGTCATATGCAAATTGACCATACCTCTGCTACACTCATAAGCCACGCCCATCTAACTTGGGCTTCTGAGAAAAGTGATACTGTATTGTCCTAAAACCCACCTTTTGAAAACACAGAAAGTTAGTTTAATTATTGGTTCAACCCTCATTAAATATGTATTATATGTTTTTGTGGTATGTGTGTGTGTGTGTGTATGTGTGTGTATGTGTACTTCAAACCATAATATTTTAAGAAAACCTGAATCCCATTTTAAAACACCATTTAATACTATTCTCATAAGCTTTCTAATTCATAAACCTTATTGGTCACATTTTTACTTGTACTTATTTGTGTTTATATGCTTGATAAGCCAAAGAATTACTACTCATCATAGGAAATTGGGGCAAATCAACTCCGCAAGAGACTCACATATCATTTAATTTGACCATTTGAATTAAAAATCATATAAACTTTTGGGTCCCTTTTATGATTACACTAGAGGCTCGGTGCACAAAATTTGTACACAGGGTAGGGAGAGTCCCCTCAGCCTAGCCTGCACCCTCTCTAATCAAGAACCCTCAGGGGATGTCCGACTGCCCATTTAGACAGGGATTGGGCCTAACCTAGCAGTTGGACATCCCTCTCACAATCCTGGACAGCTGGTTAAGAAACCACTCACCTGCCTGCCTTCCTAATCACCACTCACTGCCCCCCTGCCAGCCTGATTGGTCCTAAATACCGACCCCCCCCCTTGATGTCCTGGTTGCCTGCTGTTCAGTCATTTGGTCATCCCTCACTAATCCCCTGCTGGCCTGGTCGCCCCATGCAGCCTATTCGGTCATCCATCCATTTGTTTCAGTCCTAACAGCCACTGGCTTTTTTATATATGGATAGTTTTTGTGGAGAGCAAGCAAGGCAATAGAGATAAGGAAAATGCTTTTTTCCGTGTGTTAGAGTCCCTAGGCAGAAATTTGGGTTGAGTTATTACCATACTGGGAAAGAAGAAGGCATTGTTTGGTTTCCTTATGCACAAGAGAAAGGCAAACAAACAGGTCTTAATGATCTCAGGGAATTAGAGGATGAGTAACCTCAAGATTTTGGAAGCAAAAGCCTATTTTTCAAATGTGCCTTTCCCTAGAAATGTTATACCACAAAGATGTTTTAGAGTTGTAAGTCTCATAAGGACACAAACAATGAGCCACTCTCCTGCCAACACATTTGCTAATCAGCGCATCTGAAAATTCTCTAAAGAGAAAAAGTTCCCATTATAGCTATTCCTGCTTTTTTTTCCTCTAGAAACTTTGACTTTTAGAGATTGGCAATATTATCCTGATGACCATTGAAAATTGGGTCTTAGTAGGTAACTAATTGTGACTTAATCAAAAAATACTGTTGAGTCCTACTATGTGCATTCCTATGCTAGGTACTTCAGTGGTTATAGAAAAGCATGGGGCCCCATCCGTTCTCCTGTGAACTTTAAAAATTGATTAAGGAGACAATATGTGCATGAAATGCTTAATAATATAAGAGAGCTACTATGTTAGTTATTCCTTTTTAAATTAGTAATCATTGAAAAAATATCAATAAAAGAAATATTTTTGTTAAAAGTAAATATATAATTCTGGAATTTAATAGACATTTATTTTTATTCATATTTCTTAAAGGGTGGCTATCCTTCCAGATTTTTCTTTGGTGCTTCTGTATATGTGCATAAATATACACTGAGTAGCCAGATTATTATGATCTCTGAATCATAATAATCTAACCACTCAATGTATATCCTATATAATAAAAGGCTAATATGCAAATTGTCCCCTTTACCAGGAGTTCGACCAGCAGGCAGGCCATCCAACCGCCCATGTCCCCCCCCCCTGTCTAGGCTGGCAGGACCCCACCCATGCACGAATTCATGCACCAGTCCTCATATGTATACACACACACATACATACTAGATTATTATGCATTCTGAGAGCATAATAATCTGGCCACTCAGTGTAGATATACAGAAGTTTGCTATGTGTGCATGTATGGTGCTTATTTGGCACCTAAAGAGTTTCATGCTATATGCCCTGGCCCATGGCTCAGCTGTTGAGCATCATCCAGTGCACGGAAAGGTCTCCAGTTCAACTCCCAGTCAGCACAAAGTCCAGGATTGGGGCTGAATCTCCAGTAGGGGGAGACAGCGAATTCATGTTTCGCTCTCATATCTCTCTCTCTCTCTCTCTCTCTCTCCCTACCTCTCTCTCTCTCTCCCCCGCCTCTCTCTCACTCTCTCCTTCCCCCCCTCCCTCACTTTCACTCTCTCTGAAAAACAATGGGGAAAAAATGTCCTCATGTGAGGATAACAACAAACAAAACAAAGCCAAAAAGGCACAGACGTACCTCATGTGATAGTAGTGAACAAATATATAAAAATTAACTATAAACTTCTTCATCCACAGAAGATTTAATACAACACATGAACAACTTAAGTAAATCTGCAATTCTAAAATGATCACAAGCACAGCCTCCTGCATTTTTCACCATTTATTTTGTTCCTAAAAAACAAAGCAAAATGACAAGTCTTAGATTTGCCTAGGATTATAACACTGAATACGGTACTGAGAAAAGAATATTTCCATTCAGTGAGGTTGTGTAACTAAACTTAAGCGGCAATTACTGTTCTTTCATTCAAGGAAACAACCTTGTCAAAGACCTCTCCCTTGGAGTGACATTGTACTTAAAACTAAGGGTTTCCTTTAACAGCCTGAGGCAGGGAGGTATGTTAAGCCAAAGGAGTATTATTACATGGGTCAAAAATAGAGTTTTCCGAAAAAAGGACAGGATTCCGTTACATTTGCATTTCAGATAAACAACAACAACAAATGGTTTTGTATAAATATGTCCCAGGCAATAGAGCCCATACAACATTTGTACATATGCCAAAATTAAATAGTTTTGTTTTTCTACAATTTTAATTTAATTGCTCATGCTATACTTTTATTGGCAATTCTAAATGCAAAGGAGAGCGAACATGGAACATTTGAGAAGCCAAAGGAAGTTCAGTTCTTTCGCAGACGATTTTCCAAAACATGGTATGGTTCGTGGGAGAGTACATCACGTACTAGAAGGATTTGTTTTTTTGATAATTTTGTAACTTGATATGCATCAGAAAGATATAAGATGACCTATACGGCATTTATATATTAAAAGTGCATCCTTAACTGTAAAAAGGGGAGTCTAATTAAAGACAAATATTAAGAGATACAGAGTGGCGGTCCACAGGGTAGCTGACATGGGGAGGATCAGGGAGAGTGATGAGAGATAAAACTAGATAAGTTCACCAAACCCAAGTCAATATGAGACAGTTTTTCTAAATGAAGCCATTTTTTATCAAAAAAAAAAAAATAATAAATTTCACTTATGTCTTTGTTGCAAAGGAAAGACCTCATTATATTCCCGAAAACATTTTATGGAATTTTAATGGTAAATAGATATTTTTCTTATGTTTTCACACCAGGGAAAAGTCCCATCTCCCTCAATACCTGAACCCAAGCAAAGAACTATTGAGAGCGTGAATGGATTATAAGAAGTCAATGGGGGGAAAAAATGGGGACAGATGTAATACTTTCAACAATAAAGTCTTTTTAAAAAGAACTACTGAGAATTGCAAACAAACAAAAGTTTTAAAAACCACTGCAGGGATTTTCAGATACTGCTTTGTGGTTCTCCATGTATTAAGTAACCCTGAATGTCCATCTCCACCTTTAGCCCTTAAAGGGAAAACCGGTTTCAGAAGGCATACCAAATTCTTTAGGTACAAATTCTATCCCAGTCCCCCCAAAAATGGGTCTTTGAAGCCAGACGAGGAATATGTCCCTGGACAGAGGAATCGCTGCCCACACAATTCTCTGCCTGGTTCACACCTGCCTCTTTAAGACCAGCTGCACAAACGTCCTTTGAAACTATGCAGGAGACTCTGTGTGCCATTTACAAAGAGCCCCAGCTCAGAAATGCTCCCTCTGAAGTCTAGTTGGAATTTAAAAATCAAGCAAAGGAGAGACCTACAGTATTTTCTTCCCAGGCCTCCTACATGGGAGGAGACAAGTAGGGAGTGAACAGAAACCTTCAATAGAAGGCCACCACATACATTCCCGTTAAAAGGTTCCTTGCAGCCACTTCCAATGAGGGTATTACTTGTCACTCTTCACCACCTAATAGTAAAATGGCAGTGGCACATGTTATTAATTAAAGCTAACACACAAAGAGTTAGCGGTTGAACAGGCTGTATCTGACAAACAGGAAACAGTTGCTGGTTTGTTTTCTGACCTCCCATTCTACCTGAGTTGCAGCTTGAAATGCGCCCGGATAAAAAAAAAAAAAGTAAGGCTGACTTTGTTTAGCTTGCCTAGAAGCTCTGACAGAGGGTAATTATATCAACTCTAGCTTACTGTCGATGCAAATGAAAAATCTTCAGGGCTTGTGAAGAAAGAAAAAAAAAGAGTAAATAAACTTCTGGTTCTTTGGGCAGGATATTATTTTAAGAAAGGAGAGTCTAGAATGAGGAATTTATTGTCGAATAAAATGTATAACACTAATATGAGATTTCATACTCGTCCAGCTGGCTCCAGATCAAATAATTCGGAAGAAAGTGGAGCCAAGTCTTTTGCTAAAAGGTCCCTTTCTTTTACGGGGGAGCGGGGAGCATGACCGGCCCAGAATAGCCAGTAAGATGCCTATGGAATCAAAGACAGTGTAGGAGCCAGAACCTTGGATTATGAATCAGGAAGTCTTAGTTCTATTCCTAGCCGGGTCTCTAATTTATTATGGCTGTCTCTGATGCCACAACTCATTGACAAGCACAACATTCAGGCAATGCTGTATTTGCTCAGCCACATACCCGCTCTTTGGAAGCATCTGGGTATTTTACTGAATTTTTTTTCTTCCAAATGCTTAGATTAGGAAAACAGAGTCTGTGTGCCTCTGGGGGAGGCACTCCCCTTCACTGGTCTTCAGATCTGCCCAGTCGGTGAACTACCTGGTCGTTTGTACTCCCTCCCCGCCCCCCAATCGTGCTGTGTTCTGTATTGTTCGATGAAGGCCAGCTGAAGAAAGAGGAGGGCTGGCATTCTCTTCCCCAGATGCCAGGAAAGAAGGCTAGTATAGGCCCCTGGAGAGAACGACCCCTTAAAAGCCCTATATAACTCTCTCCCCCAGGTACCAGGTGATCAAAATGGCTTCACTGCCCATGGACTCAATAGCGGTTGGCAATAAATAAGGAGCATCTTTCAAACTCCTCAAGGAGCACCATGTGGCACGGCCATCTTAGATTTTGATAACAAATCAAATTGAACAGAAGTCTCTCTCCGAAGTTGACTGAGTAGCCACAGACTTGTGTCTGAAAGAGATTTTTCCCATGTAGTATCTGTGCCTTGAAAACAGCTGGTTACATGCTCAAGACAACAGAATGTTTCTGTTCTTAGCAGGACGCAGGCACTTATTGGGCAAAGGAGGCATAGGTCATACCTTTCACAGTTCACTAACTACTGTTTCTTCACTCAAAAAGCAGATTATGGCTATCCCAATAAGAATTCTATTCCAGCCGAAACCCATTTGGCTCAGTGGATAGAGCTTCAGCCTGTGGACTGGAAGGTTCCCAGTTCGATTCCGGTCAAGGGCATGTATCCTGGTTGTGGGCACGTCCCCAGTAGGGGGCCTGCAAGAGGCGGCTGATCGGTGTCTCTCTCTCATCAATGTTTCCAACTCTCTATCCCTCTCTCTTCCTCTCTTTAAGAAATCAATAAAATATAAAAAAAAGAATTCTATTCCAATAAGAATACCCTGCCCATGTTCTAAACAGGCCCTTAATCTTAGGCTGCATTAAAGAAAGGTATAGAACATGGGGAAGGTACTTGCTGCCCTCTGCCCTGGTCAGAGAACACATACAGTAACCATTACTTGGGTCATTGACAAAATTTTATCATATTCAGAGAACAGGTGACAAAGCTAGTGAAAATTTGGAAGCATGTTATATGTGAAATAATGAAAAGAACTGAAGGTGATCTACCTAGAAAAGGTAAAAGTGGGCCTAACACAGTTCTTCAAACAGATGAAAGGCTATTTCAGGGAACAGATGCTGCTCATGCCAGCTAGTTCTGCAGGGAGGACCTGCGGAGTTGGAGGAAGGCAGGATTTGACCTTGTAACACTCCTAAAGATTATAACTGTACAAATATGAAATAGGTTGCTTCGCAGAGAATGATGTATAGCCCATAGTAGATGGCCAATAAACATGTCTTGGATAATTGTTAAGTAAAGATATAAGGACCTGGACTAGAGGTTTTAAAGGTTTTTTTGCAATTGATTTGTAGTCATTGGTGTTCTTCTGAAATATAGTTTTTGGAAGGAATGGGAACCTGGTTGCAGAAGTTGAAGAAAACATACATGATGCCTAAATCTCAATCTCTCCCTCTCTCTCTCTCTCTCTCTCTCTCTCTCTCTCTCTCTCTCTCTCTCTCTCCCTCCCTCCCTCCCTCCCTCTTTTCATTTCCATGTCCATCTCCACCGCTGTCTCTTGTCTACATCCTCAGAAAGCTCTTTGAACCACCCTATATAAAGTGAAACACCGCCCCCCAAGTTACTATGCATCTCGTTACCCTCTTTATTTTCTTCATATATTTGTCTTCTTTGTGAACGTGTTAATTTCCATTGTCACCTTCTCATGGTTGACTAATATTCAGGAAAGCAGTGACTTTATACTTGTTACTCACTGAGGAATATTGTATCTCTTTCATGGTGGTTGGCCCAGAGCAGCTCTGACTGGGAAGAAAGATAGGAGAGGAGAGAATTTGGCATTTTGGCCTCTATTTAAGGGGGGTTAAGTTTCTGAGGTACTGGGAAGTTTGTGAATAGGAAGCTTCACTTGCTGAGAAGTTAGTTTCTCTTCATGGATGAGAATGACCGCTTGCAATGACAACTCCTTTGTGGAAGTTAATGTAGCAAAACCTGCAAGTACACAGCTATGTCTTAAGGCATACGCTATTAACTGGAGTTCAGCCATGGATGTATGAAAGGTCAGAAACTTGAAAACTATTAATACTTGGGCTTTAAAAATAAGAACAATAATATTTATCCAAAGCATCTGATTTGTAGTCAACTTTGTTTGGTGAAGTTTTGTGGGTGTGGGTGTACCATGTGTACTTGACACCTCAGACTGAATATAATGCCTGGTGATGAAGGAGAAGCATCAGGAAAGAAAGGGAAACACAATAGCTATTTCTCTAAAGAAATACTGTAAACCAGAGCTGTTTGGTTTTATTTCTTTTGGCAAATCATTTCAAATAATTTGATGTCCAGCCCGTGGATTTGAAAGTGTTTTTAAGGCACAATCTCAACATCCAGTTAATTAAAAAAACAAATTGTTTCTGAGACTGCTGCTACAGGATATACTACTGTATCCAACATTAATTTAGTATCTGGAAAAATATCAAAATATGTTCTCTAAGGCGGGGTGTTATTTCACTCACTCCTATGGACTGACTGCATTATTCTTATCCCTGAAAACATCTTAGATAATTATAAACATAGTATGTAATTGGACTGTAAGTGTGCCAGGTAGAAAAATGTAACTTTTGTGCTTGAGGATGTTATAACTGGGAAGCAAAAGACAATCACACAAACATTGTGACTACGGAGATGCAAAGAACAATATCTTGTCAAACAATTTTGGTTTAAAAGGAAAGGGATTATACCAGCAAACACATTGGAGGAATAATGAAGGGGACTTTGAGTCTTCTGTTCAGTCAGAGTTTTCCATGTTCTGGGTTATCAAGAAGAAAATTAAACTGACTAGTATTCTTAATGTATTCTCAAAATTAATATATTTGTGGAAAGAGTACTAGCTCTGTCACTTTGACATGAATCTGTTAACGAAGCACAAGTGTAGCTTGCCCAAATAACTTATGTATATATTAACTTATTTAAGGATTCTTTAACCACCTTAATCTAGTAAATCAATTCTTTGACATCTTAAAGATAGTGCTTTATAAGGTGAATAACCTGCTCTAGTTGAAGGTACAGAGACCTCTATAGAATTAGATCAATCCATGAAATTGCCCTAGTCCTTATGCTCTGGTGGTTCTTCCTAATGGTGGCTTGGGAATGTAGAAAGATTAAAAGAAAAATGTCAAAAACAAACTAAAAGGTCTGATTCAGTTAGTCAACTCAGCCATCCCATTAGTAATGCCGTCACCTGAGCGAAGGCTCCAAGCTGTTCCCTTATACCCACACCCTTTAGGCTCCCGTTGTGATATATTTCCCTTTGAGGTTGCCACTGGTGGTCCTTTCAAAGCTGGTTTCACCGAGGTAAATATCTCTTATAGATGAGAAGGTGGCAACATGAGTCACAGATGGTAATTTCTCTTAAAATGGTTCTCTCTGAGTCCATTGCATCCCTCGATAGCATCTAACTATGCTTTTCCTGATCTTTTTTTTCCCCAATACTCTACCCAACCCTGATACCTTACACAACACACAAGGAATTTGGAAGATTTCTAACATTAATGGACTTGATTTGAACATCCAAGAATAGTAAACAGTCATGCCCAAATAACTCTGTATAGTAAATAAGAAGCATTGACTATTTCTATAAGCAACAGTATTTTCCTTAATGTATGTCCATAGTATAGAGAATTTAGAATGAGTAACCAACATAATTTACAAAAATATATACGATTATGTGGGCTTTTTTCAAAAGTTTGTGGACAGGAAAGAAGATTGCTAGGAAACATTGACAATAAAAGCTTGAAACAACGCTAGGAAAAATGGCTCCATGTAAAAACAAACAAACAAACAAACAAAACAAAACAAAAACTTGTTCTATGCACCAACTGAAAACCTGCCTCATTTGACTCGGTTCCCATTTTTTTTTACTATATTCAGAAGTATTCTTCCAAAAATATTCTCTTCTGTGTCTCCTTAAATGCCTACCCACAAATAATTTATTGGTGTGTTATTCTTTTCCTAAGAATAATTCATTGGGAAGTCGTACATATGTATCCGTGCCCATTGATGCCGCATTTCCTTTTCCCTGTGCTTTGATGCAAAGGGTAGGCATGTAATATTCATGCCCGATGCTTTCTTGGCAGTTGGTGGGTGTCTCCCCGATGAAGAGCCTATTGATGAGGGTACAGAAGAGAACTTCTCTTTCCCCTGGAGTAGAAGACCGCCTATTGTCCGGTGCCCTCTTTGTCCCATTGCAGAACAGGGCACTTCTTCTTCTTTGCAAGAAATGGCCTTTCAGATTCATCACAACATGTTCTGTTCCTCAGGAAAGGAAGGAAGATCGGGACAGGGCGCGGCTGGACTCCATGGTGCTGCTAATTATGAAACTGGACCAGCTCGACCAGGACATTGAGAACGCCCTCAGCACCAGCTCCTCCACGTCCAGCACCCCGACCAACCTGCGGCGGCACGTGCCTGTGAGTCTCCTCCTTCCACTTCCGTCCCCCTGAGCCTGTTACCCCTGTACTTCCCGCAGCCCCTCTGACAAAGGAGGCATCTCTGATGGCAGCCTCTGCCCACGTGTGACCCTAAGCATGTTCCGTAACGTTCACTCAGGTGCTTCTGTTTCATGCAGAGTCCTCAGAGAAGTGTGTGATTCAAGAGAAAATGGTTATTCTCAGTTAGACAGAAAAGAGGTTCATTCTGGGAAATTATGCTTCCCAAGTGATTAGATCCTTTTCAGATGGTTGTTTCTCTAATTTTCAGTATTCAACGATATGCTATAAACACAATTAGCAAGGCTATGTCTATCTTATTTAGTATTTTATTTCTGGTGCCTACAAATTTACATTGCATGCAGAAGATTAATAAATTTTTGCTGCATGGATGAATGGGTGGATGGATGGATGGATGGATGGGAGGAGATATTCATCCAGAATACTACAAAAACGAATTTAGATCAATTTGAAAATACTCTAAAACTAATTGAAATAAGATAAGTAGGACAGAGGTGATAATTTTGTTCTACTGTGTATCAATTTTATATAAGACATACACTCCTCAGAGATTCTGACACTCAAAATTTGAAAGACACAAATTCTAGACTATAGATTTTGCATATTTAATATTAGTTTTATATTAAATGGCTTATATTTTGGAAATTAGCAAATGTGATGGTAGATGTATTTGTAATTAAGCCATGCATTCTTTTTCAATTAATCTGTTATTTTCATTATGCAATAACAAACACATTAACTCAAGAAATTATGTATTTACCTCAGAGCAAAGGGACGGACAAGCCTATATATAATTTTGAGCACCTTTCAAAATAGAACTGTTCTATATCAAATCTTTTAATTACTATACAGTTGTTCTACAGTTGATGCTGTAGTTGTTTAAGATTCATTCTGACTGTGGGACAGAATATTTCAAAGTCAATAAACAAATTAAAATAATAACTTTAGTATTATTTTAGTATATACTGGATATCATTATAAGTTTTTGACATATATTAACATATTATTCCTCACAACATTTTTCAAGTGAGTAAAAAGCATGGAGAAGTTAGTAATTGTATGTATCAGAGACAGGATATAAATCCAGCCAGTCTTAATCCAGACTGGTATTTGTTGGTGATCACATGACATCCAGAGGTATGTCATGTGATCTACACCATACTATTTGTTCTAGCTGACTACAATGGAAATCTAATAGCTTGAACAAAAAAAAAAATAAATAAAAGTAAATATGAAATTAAATCCTTCAACCAGAAAGCCAGTAGAAATGGCATTTTTATTTTTGCCTATACCCTTCTGAATAATTTTTTCATATCCTTTTCACATATTTTCTTCACAGTGCAGTCTTCCCTAAATCTCCTATGTCTTCCCAGACATCAATTATTCCATTCCTGGTGGAAATACAATGAAAGTAATCTGAAGACCAATAAGAAGGGATGTTTAAACTTGTTTACATATGAAGGGTATATAGAAGTATCATACTCATTTTCATCAACATTTTTAAAGCCAGACATAACCATATTTTTTAAATAGGAGGCCCTCAGTCCTGAGTACTTCTTTGCTATTAATGTAGGCATAGAACACATTTTGTCTTTTAAAATTGTCTGTTGTGAATTGTTCATCTCTCTCACTATTTCTTTAATCTCTCCGCTTTTTTTCTCTACATTAATCTTTCCTCAATCCCCAAGCATGTAGGAGAAAACCTACAGCCCATATTTCTGCTAAATACAACTCCATATTGTTGTCTTCATAGCAGAGAATAACATAGACCTTACTTGTTAGACATGCTCCTTTGTTGAAAAATAAAGACAAAAAAAAAAAAAAAACAGGAGCAAATGTGGGTGCTGATTCTGGAATTTGCCTATCTCTACATCTTCTACCGCTTTTTAAAAATATAAATTGGATTGTGTAGTATATGCACTGTGTTCTAGAATAGCGCTACCATTACCTAATAAGGGCTCATTCTGTAAATCAAGATCTACTTCCAAGCGTTCAGTTCAACAGATACATTGAAAAAGGCAAAATAATACAGTGGGAACATTCTGAACGTTGGGATCTGCAGGCCTGGGTCCAAAGGCCAGCTCTACAGCTAACTATCTGAGAACACAAGAAAATCCTTTAATTTTTTTACCCTCACGTTTACGTGAAAAAGGAGATATTATTTCCCACCTAATGGCTTGCTGGGAGGAGCCAGTGAAAGGACGTGTGTAAGATGTATGGCACTGGTCTGGCAGAGAGTACAAATGGGTGTTTGTGAATTCCCTTTCCTTCTCTCATGTACTCACTCCTACCAGAGGCCAGCTAAACAGGAATAAAATCTCTCCTGGAGCCCTCAAAACTTCTTCTTTTATCTAATGTGGGTGTTTTTTTAAGGACATCCCTTGCTTTTGATTTCTGTGCCTTGGTATTTAAAGCTAATTTTAAAGTTCTTCTATTGCCAAAATATTGTCCACAGGCGCTTTCCATTACTTCTGATAATTGTGCCCTGGGATAAAGAGATTATAACAGGATGATTGTGACCTTGATTGTCCAGCAAGAAGCCCTGTCCCAGAGGCAGAGAAACTCCCTCTGCCACACCCTTGAACTGCACTGTGAGCTCACAGTGTAGCAGGGAGGACAGGACTCGCAATGAAACAGTGAGCTCAGACTGAGATTCCTTATGAGAAAATGCTGGAGTGAGCTCCACTCATAATAAAATATTTAAAGGACCATATAGGCTGGAGTCTTTAAGAAAGTCTTCAGGGTAAAAAATATATATTAAAATAAGGGTAGATGTAAAGACTTAAAGGACCTCTCTTGATAGTCTAACAAGTTTGTGAGTTTGGTCAAGTGACTTGTCTTAAGTCTTGGCTTCGTCATTTACCAATTAATAATGTAACTTAGCTTCTACATAGAGTTGGTGAAATTGAAGCAGAAAAATAGCTGTATTGTCTTTAAAATGTAAAACACATAAATGGTAGATTTTTAAGGAATTATTATTTAACTTCAGAATCATTGTATTGTCAGAAAGATATAAAGTTACCCTGTTATTTATCTAACCAATTCATAAACAAGAAGGTAAAATTAATGTGAAAGATTTCTGATGTACATGAAGGTTGAATGTAAATGGCTTATAAATAACCTGCTACTTACAACTATGCATTTGAAGTTTATAAATTACCTGCTATTTGTGACACCTCATTTAATGTTGACTCAATTTTAAATTCTAATCAATCATATTTCCTTATAGTTGTCTTTTTGTTGCAAAAAAGTAGATTATCACTGGTCTAAAATTACTAATGGCATAAGAAATTTGGTTAGGGTTATATGTTTTACACACACACTTAAAGAATGTAGATTCCTTTTTGTATTGATTATTGCTGTATATGTCTTTTTTACTTCTTGCATCCCACTTTTTCCTTTTTTGCAGCTTTACTGAGATATAACTGGCATATAATATTGTGTAAACTTAGGGTAAACAACATGATAAGTTGATACACATATATTACAAAATTATTACCACAATAAGTTTAGTTAACATAACCATCATCTCATATAATTATAAGTGTGTGTGTGTGTGTGTGTGTGTACAAACACACTAGAGGCCTGGTGCACAAAATTTGTGCATGGAGTGGGGAAGTATCCTTCAGCCCAGCCTGCTCCCTCTCCAATCTGGGACCCCTGGATTGGGTCTAAATGGGCAGTTGGACATCTAGGATCAGGCCTAAATGGGCAGTTGGACATCCCTCTCATAATCCAGGACTGCTGGCTCTCAACTGCTCACCTGTCTGCCTCCCTGATGGCCCCTAACTGCTTCTGCCTGCCAGCCTGATCAGTCCCTAAACTACTCCCATGCCAGCCTGATTGATGCCTAACTGCTCCCTTACCAGCCTGTTTGCCCCAACTGCCCTCACCTGCAGGCCTGGTCCCTGCCAACTGCCCTTCCCTGCTGGCCACCTGTGTTGGCCATCTTGTGTCTAAATGGGGGCAGGATCTTGTGACCACATGGGGGTAGTCATCTTGTGTATTGGAATGATGGTCAATCTGCATATTACTCTTTTATTAGATAGGATAGGGGCCTGGTTCACAGGTAGGGGCCAGCTGGTTTGCCCTGAAGGGTGTCCTGGATCAGGGTGGGTGTTCCCTTGGGGCGTGGGGTGGCCTGGGTGAGGGGCCTATGGTGGTTTGAAGACTGGCCAAGCCCCCTTGGCAACCCAAGTGGAGGCGCTGGTATCTGGGATTTATTTATCTTCTACAATTGAAACTTTGTAACCTGGCGCGGAGCCAAGCCTTCTGCTCTCACAGCCATTGAAACTTTGTTGCCTTATGCCAGCCAGGCTTTGGGGAAAGCTTGGCTTCCTTTGTTGCCAGGGGCAACCCAAGCCTCTCTCCTGCTCTCTCTGTGGGTTAATTTGCATACTCACTCTGATTGGCGGGAGGCATGGCTGGGGCGTGGCTTGTGAGTGTAGCAGGAATATGGTCAATTTGCATATTATGCTTTCATTAGATAAGATACTTATATATATGTAATATTCCATTATATTCATGTGTGCATATATCCTATGTAATAAAAGCCTAATATCCAAATTGACCCAATGGCAGAACGACCGGTCGCTACAATACAAACTGACCACCAGGGGGCAGATGCTCAGTGAAGGAGTTGCCCCCAGCCCCAGGCCAGGGAAGGCAGGTGCCAGCATTCCCATTTCCCCGCCATCCCTCGATTATCCTGATTGGTCACTAACCAGGCCTAGGGATCCTACCCATGCATGAACTTTGTGCATCAAGTCTCTAGTATGCATATATGTGCATACATCATATCTTCTTTATCCATTCATCTATCACTGGACACTTAGGTGTCCATTTCTTAGCTATTGTGAATAAGGCTGCAATGAACAGAGGGAAGCAGATATTTATTTAAACAGTAACTTTATTTCCTTTGGAAGTAGAATTGCAGAGTCATATTAAAGTTCTAGTTTTAATCTTTTTAGAAACCTCTGTACACTCTAGTGGCTATACCACCTGCAGTAAATAAGGTTCCCTTTTCTCCAAGACCCATCAACACTTGCGATCATTTGCCTTTTGGATAATAGCTACTTTGACACGTGTGAGGCGATAGCTCATTGTGGTTTGGACTTTGCGTTTCCTTGATAATTAATGATGGTGAGCATCTGTGTATGGACCTGACAGCCATTTTTACTTCCCCTTCACAATCAGCTGTTAAATTACCAAAGTTATTTATTACCTCTTTCTCCAAAAATTTGTGTTTTTTTTTAAAGTCAGGCCCTTGAAAGAGTACAATTGTTGTTTTTTATAATCCTGCATAATGCAGGATTATAAAAATAATCATAGCGCATGATTATGGGTGACCATGTCAGTTGTCGGCAACTCCTCCGTGTGTCAGTGCGTGTGAGAAGGAGGAGGTGGGAAGGAGCTGGTGGCAGGGAGAAGGGCATGAAGAGAACATGTGCATGTCCTTCATATTGAATACGTTTTCTCATTTTCTTACTAGGACCTGGAATCGGGATCTGAGAGTGGAGCAGACACCACTTCAGTCAATCAGACAGCAACACAGTTGTCTTCTAACACCGAGTCCACGGACCTACCATCTGCCACCCCCGTGACCAGTTCGGGAACCAAGCCCAAGTCTACCACGGTGAGTTATAAATGATAGCAGTCACTTTCAGCATGAGGTGTTGACGGCCACCAGGTAAGAGTTCATATTCCATGCATTCCATGTAGAAGAAACACCCTTGGAATCTTCGTTGCAGTGACTTGATAGCACAGCCCAGCATATGGTGTTTGTTTTTGTAAATGATTAACACACGTGCTTCCTGGTTCCAGATTATGCAAAATATGGTATGAAATTTTGTTGCCAGATACTCAGAACTTTAAAGAACCAAGAATGCAAAATCTGGAGGCGGCTATCTTTGCATCATTTTCTTGACCGTACTGCTTGTCAGTTGAAAATTGCCTTTCTAAGCTTGGATAGATAGCTGTAAAATGACACACATCATTAATTGTTTGCGGTTATTAAATGAGGTAGCTCACCTGACATGCTTGGCACAGAATAAACACTAAGAGTGTAAGCTGCTATCCTTATTATGATGATGATGCTTCATTGACTTTACCGTGCTACCAAAACAAATGAAAAGGAAAATGACCACGTATAATGTTACAGCACGGTGAATGGTGAATAAAAGACATTTTCCTTTAAGTAAAAAGTTGAACTGCAACAGGAAAGCAGTCTTTGACTCTGAAAAGTAACATTTAAGGAGGAAGTAATTACTACTTCAAATATCTAACGTCCCAGCAGTTCCAAAATAACCTTTCCTAGTTTAGTGAAAATCATAGTGTTGTATTATTTTTTTAAATGCCCATGTTAGCTTAACACAGAGAAACAAGTTTGCGTTCCTTATTTGCCTATCTTTAAAATACAAGACCAGTCTGAAATAAGACTCAAAAGAGGACACTGTACTCTGAATTTAAAACAGAGTGGATATGGTCATTTGCAAATGTATCTAGAGCATTTTTAAAGGAATAAATATTTATTGAACACCTACTACGTACCATATGTAGTAGATGATAAAGAGTGGGAATAAAACCCTGTCTTTAAGCAGCAAAGGAAGTAGGCATGTAACAGTGAACTGCAATGACTGCATATTTATATATATAAAAGACTAATATGCTAAGTATCCCTCTGATGTACACAGACCACCAGGGGGCAGATGCTTAATGCAGGAGCTGCTGAACTGCAGTGACTGGGCAGTGTCAGTTCTCGGGTGATGCACCCCAAAACCAGAGAGGAGGGAGCCCCATTCCTCTCCAGTCTGCCCAATTCCACCTTTGACTGCGGATTATGTTGTTGCTGGCACATTGTCAGCCCCGCATCTGGTTTACTGCACACTTGCATTTGCGTTCTACACCTTACATGACAGCAACTTTGCAGAGTGCCTTCTTGTACTCAGCCAGTTTCAGCCCGATCCCCGCAGGCTAGGCCAAGGGACCCCACCTGCCAGAGTGACCTGGGGAGGGACTGCAGGAGATGGGCTCCAGGGCAGTGGTTCTTGACCTTTCTAATGCCGTGACCCTTTAACACAATTCCTCATGTTGTGGTGACCCCCAACCATAAAATTATTTTCGTTGCTACTTCATAACTGTAATTTTGCTACCCTTAATGAATTGTAATGTAAATATCTGTATTTTCCGAGGGCTTTAGGCGACCCCTGTGTTTTGTTCATTCAACCCCTGCCGGGGTCGTGACCCACAAGTTGAGAACCGCTGCTCCAGGGCATATCCAGCCCATCTTGCCCAGTCCCACCCACTGTTACTGATATGGTGTTATTCTTTTGAGCACTTCCTTTTTAGTACCATTTGAAAATAATTTGGGGACTATGGATCAATTTTATATTTTCAGTTGTTCCTGAGTTTCAATGTTAGAATAGATAATTTTAGCTATTTTATGAGAGATTGAACAGATACTTTTCCCCCTTGATTTTGAGCTCAGGAAAATAAGTAATGTTTAACAGCAGACTGAATACTTCGGGCAAACTCTACAAGGCTATTCTTTTGGTCATGAACTAAAATGTTACTTTTAATATCAAGTAGAAACGTTAAATTCTAAGGCCATCTACCTCTAACATCCACCTAAAACGAACTAACCTTCTGCTCCAAAATGCCACATTTTCACAGAATGCTTACTTTCATTTCAGAGTTATTTAATGTTATATTTGATTTGCTGCTGTGCAGTCTATTTATAACAGTGACTAAGTACCAGAAATATTTGGCTTTCCTTTTGTGTGTAAGCTCTCTGGGTTTCTAAGTGCCTATTTTTCAATAAGCTTTCTTCTTATGACTAACCTTCAGATTTTCCATAAATGCCATATATAGTATATGCATGCATACATACATACATGCATACATACACAGGAGTGAGCAAAAGTGGTTTAATAATAATACAATCCTATATAATAAAAGCCTAATATGCAAATCAACCAAACGGCAGAATGACCAGTCGCTATGACTCACACTGACCACCAGGGACAGACGTTCAATATACCAGCTGCCCCCTCATGGTCAGTGCGTTCCCACAGGGGGAGTGCTGCTCAGCCAGAAGCCGGGTTCATGGCTGGCGAGCACAGAAGTGGTGGCGGGAACCTTTCCCACCTCTGAGGCAGCACTAAGGAGCAGCAAACCCTGCTTCTGGCTGAGAGCCAGGCACACGGCTGGTGAGCACGTGGCAGTGACTGGAGCCTCTACTGCCTCTGCTGCAGGTGGGCTGTAAGGAGCGAGGGACCCCGACTGCAAGAGCCTCAGACTGTGAGAGGGATGGCTGACTGCCAGCTTAGGCCTGATTCCTCGGGGGATCGGGCCTAAGCTGGCAGGGGGACACCCTCTGAGGAGTCCCATACTGTGAGAGGGTACAAGGGTGCAGGCTAGGCTGAGGGACCCTTTTCTCCCAACCCCCATTACATGAAACTTGTGCACCAGGCCTCTAGTAATTAATAAATAAATAATAATCCAAGAATAAACTCTTTCACAACTGGAAACCTGCTTTTGCCCACCCTTGTGTTCCTATGTATGTATATCATGCTGAAAATTGAGTGTAAACGTAGATTTCTGAGATAGATTTCACACGAAAATTACAAATTTAAAAGGTAGGATATCCACTACCAAAAAAAACACCACATTTGAATAAAAAGATCCAGTGCCTCATGTCAAAAAGTTTGTTGGTTTTTCTGAATTCTTTGCTTGTTCCCTTGAGGCAGTCTCAGAACGCCCTTCGTAGGAGATGCTTCTGTGATCCACCCAGAGTAATCATACCACTGTGCACAGAGAGCTTGGATTCACGGACACCCCTCTGGCCCTGGCAGTCAGCTGCTTGTGTTGTTCCTGTATGAATTAAGAGAGGGTGGTTACATGGAAGACCTTAAAGCCGGGCACTAAAACCCCAGGGGTTCTATTGTTCTTGTTGTTGTTGTTTTTCTTAAAGACACTGATAAGCGTAGGTGTTCACAAAACCACTATTAGTCATGCGTTTTTGAAAAAATTAAAATAAACCAAGTCCTAGATTAGGAAAACAACGTATTTTAATTAGTAAAATAAGTAAGTGGAGGAACCGGGAGAGACTAGCCATTTGCTGTGTAGAATGACTGAGAGCATCGTTAAGAGCATTACATGTTTTTAATTTAGTCTAAATCTCCCCTCCCCAGAAATTCCTCTAGTTTCTTGTGATAGAATTCTGATACCAGTGATGAGGCCCCCAATCATCTGGGCATGTTGGAACCACAGCTAGACAGAGAGGCTTTGAATATATCCTAAACTATCTAAATTCATGTTGTAATCTATTGACATTCATATCAGAATGTATTGAATGCTGAAATCATGAAAAAATTGAAGGCAATCAAAAGTAGCAGAAGGTATGAACCTTCATGATTATAATTGCCATCAGGTTAAAAAAAAAAAAGACAGATAGATATACTTCATTCCAGGTCAAGCTGGCAATGGTAGCTCGAATTCCTCTCCTAGTCTTCTCATCATTACCACCCCAATGGCGATGGGATAGATAAGGGGGAAACATCAGATTATGGAGAAGCAGGAGCAGAGGGCAGGCAGAATGGCACACAGCCAGGGACTGCTACCTCCTTTAAAGAGTCTTTCAGAGTAAATTCTGCCCAGTCACCCAAACAAAGCCTCAAGAGTACGCCCTGACCGCAAGTTCATGGCCACTTCTGAAAACGTAGTGGGGGGAGGGGAGGCCAGGGGGAGGTCAATGGGGGGAAATAAAAAGGAGACATATGTACTACTATTTGTAATACTTTAAACAATAAAAGAAAAAGTGGAAAAGAAAGAAAGAAAAGGCTCCAATGCCACAGACAACCTGACACTGCCTCATCCAGGCGTTCACATGCCAACAGTCTGGTTTCAAAACCAATATCCATCGTTTTGAGATGTTATTACGTCAGAAACAAATAGCGCTAATGTTTGCATTCTCGAGGTACACAGGAACGGTTTCGTTGAAGAGTATGAAAGTATGGGAATTGTTTTCTCTTTATCTTCATGCTGTCCTAGGACAACATCCCTTGAAAAATATCAATATTCATAACTCCTTTGATTATTTAATGATCAATGTATATGCTGGTTTTTTAACCAATAGTTTATATCCTTTAGATTATTGTGGCCACTGTCACTTTTTGATATTCTCTATTCTAATAATAAAAGGGTAATATGCTAATTAGATCAGACAGCCTTCCGGGCATCATTCCGGATGTCCTTCCAGACAAAGCCTCCTCTTCCATTTTACCAATTTGTAATTCAGATGACTTCTGGATTACTGAGCATGACATGGGTTTATTATTTTAACATCATTTTCTAAATCATCATCTACTGTAGCTTTTTTATATGTATTTATATGCATATATATGTGTGTGAGTAGATTAAATATGCATATATGTTGTATGTATATATATCAGATTATATGAATAAATAGATAATTTAGATATAGATGTAAATAGATATTGAGAGAGAGATGGAGGCAGAGACAGAGATAGAGATAATAAAGATATAGGCTTTTGGAAAATAACATCAAGAATGGATATATCCTGATATCATTTTCCAAACTCCTGTGTGGAATAATTCTTAATTATATAAATTTTCCATAAAACCAAATTAGTAGTAATTATGAAGTTCTTTTTTAAAAATTTTTAATTTCAGTTGGTATTTAATATTATATTACTTTCAGTTGTACAGTGTCTTGGTTAGACATTATATAACTTACAATGTGGTTCCCCAATAAGTCCAGTACCCGCCTGGCACCCACAGATAGTTATTACAATGTTATTGATTATATTTCCTATGCTGTATTTTATATCCCCATGACAATTCTGTAACTACCAATCTGTACTTCTTCATCCCTTCACCTTTCCCCCCACACACACACCCCAGTTCCCCTTCCATCTGGCAAACATCACTTTATTCTCTGTATCTATGCGTTTGTTTCTGTGTTTGTTTATTTTGGTGTTTAGATTTCACACATAAGTGAAGTCATACAGCGATTGTCCTTTTCTGTCTGACTTCTTTCACTTAGCACAAAATCCTCTAGGTCCATCCATGTTGTCACAAATGGAAAGATTTTACTTTTTTATGTCCAAATAATAGTTCATTGCCTATATGTACCATCATATTTTTTCTTTAGCCAGTGGTCAATCAATGGACACTTTGTTTATGTAATTCTTATATATTCATATAGTTATTGTTCAATACACATGTTAATAACATATTTATTAATTTATATAATATTTCATAATGTCACATGTGGTAATTGAAGAAAATAACATAGTGAAGGAAATACAGACAGGCAGAATTTAAAAAAAAAAAAACTACTTAATAGTTGTCCTAGCCAGTTTGGATCAACAGATAAGAGTGTTGGCTTGCAGACTGAAGGGTCCCAGGTTTGATTCTAGTCAAGGGCACATGCCTGGGTTGTGGGCTCAATCCCAAGTAGTGGGTGTGCAGGAGGCAGCCGATCAATGATTTTCATCATTGATGTTTCCATCTCTCTCTTCTTCTCCCTTTCTCTCTGAAATCAATAAAAATATATTTTTAAAAGAATGTTTAATAGTTTATTATGGCACATCAAAAAATTAAATAAAGTACAGCTTACAATACATGCAAACAAAAATGTAATGGTCTTAGAAAATGCCTTTGATTACGATGCTTCTGAATGTGGCAATTCAACTTCGATATAGCTAAGCAATAATATTAAAGTATGTGGATTTTTAAATAAATATTTATCTTTTTTTTTTCACTAAGGCCCTCATGGTTTATGAGAAAGAAAAATAGGAAAAACATGTTTTAAAGAAAAACTAATCCACCAGAGAGCTAGAGAAAAATGTTTCTTAAAAACAAATAATTCTGTGATTCTTATAATGAGATAGTTCTTAGAAGTCTATGATTTTAAAGCAGAGAGGATTTTATTCACATATTCTAGATTTGCAATAATAAAGGACTATATAATGTAATTCATTAACCTTGGGCTTTGAAAAATAGAAAAAATTTCCATAGCCATTTGCCTTTATATTCAAAAGAAATTCAAAATTCTGTTGTTTTTCTGTCTTAGAAGATCCTGCATCTGTTTCCAATCCATTTACACATTAATTCATGACAGTAGTGTTAGGGACTAAGTTTCCCAATCTCCACAATGACCTCCGCACATAAGCCTCTTCACATTCAATCTAAGAGTTTCACTTTGCTAAGAAAAATATAATTTGTACCCAGATATAGCTATCTGTAATGATACTAACATATGAGCACGTGATATTTAAATGATTGTTTGGAGTTGGCAAAATTCTTTTCCTATCTTGTTTGTGTTTAGTTCAAAATAAACTTTTTAATTAGATGTCTGCAGCAGAAGTCCTGAAACAAACAAAAAAAAAAGATGAGAAAAATGGAACACATGTGAATGATGAGAGAGTTAACATTGACTAGATTCTATTAGGACAAGAAACAATTTTTTAAATCATTTCTGGAACCGAGGATTTGATCCTATGAATAGTACTTTTGTATGTTGTCATCATTACAATGAGAAAATTTTCATTTTTTTAATGTGCTGATGTTACTTCTCAAATTCAGCTCATACTTCATCCAAGAGAAATAACAACTTCCAGTTATTTCTGGGCAATGTAAGATGGCAAGCCAACAGCATGCCACATCACAGCAACCAAGAATATAATTCATAAGACTGAGCAGTAAGAGTCACCGGTAAGCCATTTTCACGGAGTCCTCACTTCCTTCATTTCAGACCTAGTTGTCCCAAAATTTGAAAATTTTTATCTACTTCTCTCCTTTGATTCCTTGGTAATTAATTCTCCCCCTGGTATTAGATGCTCTCTACACTCACTTCTTAGAGACAGTTGAAGTCAATTGCAATGTTTAACTGGGGATGGCATGTGCGATTCAAGAGCAGTTACACAGAGTTTACACGGAAGATCTTCTTGACCATAGTTTTGAGCTGTTAACCACACATCAGATTTATAAATGAAAAAAATAACCAAGTACTTGAGTATTCTGAATATCACACATTTAAAATAGTTGGCATCATCAGAATAGGAAAGTACGGGAATTGTTTTCTCTTTGTCTTCATGTTATCCTAAGATACCATCACTTGAAAAATATCAATGATCTTGACTATTCTAAGTATTGAATGACCACTTTAGGTGCTGGGGTTTTTTAATCAATAATTCATGTTCTTTAGATTATTGTTTCCATTGTCACTTTTTTCTGGTTCTTTATTCTTTTCACTTTAACAACTTGTTATAATCCAGATGACTTCCGGATTAGTAAACTCCTTCAAAGAAAAATTAACTAACATTCATGAAAATGCCTCCAAGTTTTTTCTCTTTACCATAGATTGCTTTATCTATTTTATTTTGTGTGTTTTTAAAATATATTTTTATTGATTTCTCAGAGGAAGGGAGAGGGAGAGAAAGAGAGATAGAAACATCAGTGATGAAAGAGAATCATCAATCAGCTGCCTCTGGCATGCCCGATCCTGGGAATCAAAACCAGAACCAAAACCAGGACATATGACCTGACCAGGAATCGAACTGTGACCTCCTGGTTCATAGGTGGACGTTCAATCACTGAGTCATGCCAGCTGGCCTGTTCATTCGTTTGGAAGGCCCATCCTTGCATTCATACCATAGTCACTACTGAATGAGCATTCACCAAATTAGTCATAATGTGAAATGCAGAGAATCAAACCAACAGGCAATAAATAATCTATAATAATAAAAGGGTAATATGGTAATTAGACCAGACAGCCTTCTGGGCATCATTCCGGATGTCTTTCCAGACATAGTCGAAGCCAGAGCAAACCTTCCCAGGACCCGGGTGCCAGAGGGAAGCCAGAGCCGGTAGCTGGGGGAAGGAAGGCCTCCTCTTGCATGAATTTCTGTGCACTGGGCCCCTAGTAACTGAATAAATAAGTCAGTGTTATTCAGACTGCGCTCTCTGGAATACCTCTCCCCACCCACAACTGCTTTCCTCCACCTGCCCCAGCCAATTTATTTTCTTTTATCTCTTTTCTATATTGGCCACCTGAATAAGGTCTTCTTTGTTTAATCCATAACATAAACTTCGTGGAAACCCTAGACTGAAAAAATTATATGAGCAAGGAAAAAGTTTTAGAATTTGGTTGTGTGTCCAGGCAGCCTCTGATATATGTCTACTTCGTTTCCAAGAACATCAGGGTGAGGCTGCCCCAGACCTCCCCTGCTGCCACGGCCACATAGTCACCCCCAAAGCTTCATCCTCCCTGAGTCTTGGACGCAGGGACAATAGAAACAAAAAAAAGTGAAAGAGAAGGCAGACTTGACCAGAACAACTCAACTTAGCCCAGGTTTCAACTCAGCTGGCCTAGGTCATTCCACACCATCCTTCAGCACAAAATAAACCACATTACTCACTAATTGGTTTAAAGAATATAATTCCAGTGGATTACCCATAATTCCATTTGCTGTATAAATTGGAAGAGACATTGCAAGGACACGAGCTATATTCTCCCCTGCGCATCTTCTCAATTCAATTAAAGTCGTTACTAAGGCGCATAAAGGAAGTTCTCTTACTTTTTCTGAGATTAAGGACTTCTAAATAGTGTTATAAACAAAGAAAAACATGTAAACAGATGTCTGAGCTTAAAATAGATTTCTGATCATTGCACAGAGATTTTAAAGGTTTGTAAACAGACAAAAATTGATTTAGAAACAGATTAAATTTATTTCTTTATATGTAATGCTTATATTCTCCATGGAAGAATATCATTATGTTTTTTCATTGTGCTTTTATGGAATGCATTTTATAGTATACAGGAACAATTTCTCCTCCCCAAAAAGATATTTTAGGGAAAAATTCTGACACATTTAATGTCTTTCTGGATCATAAGTTTTGTTACCATATGTCATTTTCAAATATTTTTTTACTCAAAAAAGAAAATTAATACACCACTGCCTTAAAATTCTCTGGCCTTTAGATAATTGTTGAATCTCTCAAAGGTTTTTGTTTGTTTATTTGCATGTTTTGTTTTGTTTTAATAAAAACAATAGTACAGTTTTAGGTCCTTCTAATTACTAAGTTATTTAAAGGCAGGAGGATAGGACATCTTACACCTTGAAAAAGCTACCATCCAAAAACAAACTGACACTGATTTGAATGGTCTCATCAAAACCTTAAAGAATACAAAACATGGTAACTTTATTAGCTTGCCTTTTGTTTATGTGTTTGCTTTCTTGTTTTGTTTTTTTTTTCTATCAGCATGCTGCCATCTTCTGGTCAAATTGTATATCACGTCACACCCAAAATAGAGCCACAATTTGAAGCAATTTAGGTTTATACAAATTCACTTGTTATCACTATAAATCACCTATTTAAGGTTTATGCCTCCAATGTTCCAAAAAATAGAGACCTTTAAATGACTTTTCAGAAGCTTTAAGAAGTCAAATTCCCAGAGGATGTTTCAGGACTTATAATGCTACCAACCTATGTTTACTGCACAGTCAATGCTTGTGATAATAGATAAGGTGAAGTACCTCTAGAGAGTATTTGTCTTTGTTCTATTTCTGTTACAATCCATGGTTGCATATAGTTAAGCAGTTTTGACATGTAGTGACTATCTTCCTTTCCACAAACCTTTAATTTTCAAAGTCGTTCACCTTGAAAGAATTTTTTATAGCATTTTATTTAAAAAAAAAAAAAACCTTAATTAATGTCCTCCTTATGACAAAAAAATAATTACTGTGGCTAACACCTGTCTTCTTGTCAGAGTTTTTCATATTTGTGACTTCTGTTAGCATGATTCATTAAAGGATATATCATTTAAAGGGCTAGCTTTAATGTACATGAATGTGATCACTTCCTACTTCCGTATTATGGCTTTTTCCTTTCAATTAATGTATCAAACAAAAATTAGAGCTCTTCCATGCTCCAGTCTCTATGGCAGGCCCTGAAAATTCAAACAGAAGGGGCTGTCCTTTGACTTCAAAGAGTGCAACTTAGAGAATTCCTTTAGGCGAGTCCTAGAAATCCTCACTGAGCCACGCTGCCCGTAACCAAGCCACAGAAAACATTTTAATCTACAAAAACAAAAAAACTACAATAACAATGCAGGAGAGTAAAGCACCTAAAAAACTCATTAACTACTGCTTTTTGTCACTGGTGGTTTCTACTAAATTTTCCTTTTCCCCCCTCATCATATTTATAACTTGCTGACTCATAATTCACCTCCAACAGCCATGTAGTCAGCTACAGGGATCAATAGTGAGCAGGTGAGGAATCTTGACACAGGGACGCCTTCTGACTGGAGTCACCCAGCAAGAGCCAGGGGTGCGTGCTGGCTACAAAGAGCAGCCTCGTCTTGATCTTGTCACATGCAGGGCTCTGCAGGTGCACTCTGACAGCTGTTTTGGCAGACTTGGGGGTGACATGAAGCAGAGTCCTGCAGAAAGATGGAAGTGCACCGGCAGTGCTGAATTTCCATTCTCCCCGTGCTAGCGGTGACCCCGTACAATAAGGCCCTTCTGCCTCCCTCCCACACACCCGCCGCCTTATTTCTTTCCTTTTTTTCCCCTTTTTTTCAATTTTTTTAATTTATTTTTATTGTGTTACCTGTATACATATCTTCCCACTGCCCCCCCCACCTCCCAGGCATACCCCAACCCCCCAGTGTCTTGTGTTTATTGGTTATGCTTATATGCAGGAAGGTTGAGAAGAGGTGAGGTAGATAAGAGATCAACCAAAGGACTTGTATGCATGCATATAAGCTGCCTTATTTCTTAACATTTCTATCAGTACAAAATCACATCTTCCATTCTAACCATATTGCCTTTCCCATATTTAAAAATTGCCTAATTTAAAGGATCTGGAAGACCTTGGGCAAGAAGGAGGAGGAAGAGGTGGGATGGGGTGAGAGAGGACTGCACACCTTCAGCAGGTCCTCCGCAGCTTTGCCCATTCACTGGCAACACTCACCGTGTTTTTGTGGTGGTGGTTGTTCATTACTAAGAAAACAGGTACATGGTCACATGGGTTGTTGAGTCATGTTTACCAGAAACTGTGAAAATGTTCTCTGTGAGAGAAAACAGGAGCCACTGCACAGACACTAAGCTGAAGAATTCTCATGATCACACAGCTGGTGTGGCTCCGTGGCTGAGCGTCAAACCATGAACCAGGAGGGTCATGCAGGAGGCAGCCTATCAATGATTCTTTCTCATCATTGATGTTTCTCTCTCTCTCTACCTCTCTCTCCTTCTCTTTCTGAAATCAGTAAAAACATATTTTTTTAAAACTCACTGTAACAAGTATCCTAGATATCAATTATTTCCCAATATTTTGGAGCTGACATGTACATATATATAATATATTTATTGTCCTGGGGTTTTTAAACCCCAGTTTAAACAAAAATCAGAGCTAGTAGCTTGTGCTCTTTTTTGAATTGGAATGGTAGCCAAGCTTTAAATAATTTTCAATGATTTTTAAAATTCTCATCACATGCCAAAACAATTACTGTAGAAATTTTCAATTTAGATATGAGATTTAAAGAGTTGAGGATTGAATCCATCCATTCTTTGGCCTTTGGGGTTAAAGGTGAGATTGTAATATGGGTTTGGAGAGCTCACTGTGGAGGACCTAAGTCCATAACAAACTGCATGACGAGGGACATAGCCTTTCTGTTCCATTGAGACCTATTTCTAAAGACAACATTCTAAATATTAGAATATTTAAAGAAGACATAATTACAAGAAATTAAACGAAAGATATAATTCTTTCATTTACAACATTTCCACACATACCTCAAGCAGAAAATATCACATTATAGGCACATATAATTTGTCCATCTTTAATGCTTCTTCTATTTATCGAATTCCTTTGAAAATTGATTAGATTTACATTAAATTTTGATGAAGCAATTCCAAGCTGGAAATTATGGTAAAAATTCCCATGAAACACAGCAACACAGATTCATAAAATTATTCTTAACATTTGTGTTTTTTTTTCTTTTTTAATACATAATTTAGTTTTTAAATATTTTTATTTTAGTTAAATAACTTAACTGGGCCCTTTAGAAAGATATTCATAAAGATTCAGTGATTTATGGGAGAAATCTCTTAGCAGATGGATTGGTGCACAGTAAACCCTCTACCAATGTCAGCCATTACCATACACTTCAATTTGTACAGCAGATGTGCTCTTTAAAGGAGTACATAAGATTATTTTTTTGTGAATCAATTTTAAACAGTATATTTTCATTTTGCTTAAATTCTATGGCAAATCGTTCTTTGAGCCGAATTGAATTCTGGGTACTTTCTACACTAGTCTGTATTTGAGAAAGGGACCCAAACAACTGGGTTAACTAAGAAGATCAACAGCCCATAAAGGACATCCTTGTCTTACACCTCCCAGCATATGATAAGGAGTGATTTACAGAGTCAAGTTCCCAGAAGACTGGGATATTCAACCACAAGGAAAAGCGAGAGATATGAAGGAGCCTTTTTATCACCAGGGAAAGCCTACAGCACACTCCTGTTTTCCAAGTGACACCAGTGAATGCGGCCATTGTGTGGGAAGACAAGGATTATGGGAAAGATTAATAATTTAGTCACCCCTCTGTGCATCCATCTTCAGACTTGTCATGAGAGTTTCAGCTTTAGCTGTACTTGCTGCTTTCTCTAGCTCTGCTTCTTTGTTGCTATTCTCTGAGCCAACCCATGGTGGATGCCAGGTCATAGCGCCAATGGCACCTCAACCATCTCGCCTCATCAGGGATATTCTAAGGAAAGTATGTTAGAAGTAGGAAATGCATATAGTCCTGGCAAATTTGTTTATCTGGCTTCTTAATAGCTTAGTGCATAGGCCCCAGTCTATATGAGCAAAAATTGTGTGCCAACCAGTAAGTTGAATGCATCTGGCTATTTCTTTTAAAATGAAGGATCTTCTGTGCTTCTATTAAATTTCCTGTTTCAAGCAATGGCGTGTTCCTTAATATCCCACCAGTTGAGGAAAGGGTTTAACATTGGATCCAAACATGACAGAAAGTTCAAGAACTGTGTTTGTTTTATAATTGTAAGAAATCGAACGCAGCAAGCGAGCATCAGAGTCCCATCCGTGATGAATGCAGACACTTGGAGGAGGGGTTTCTGCCCTGGACTGGCGCCTCTGAAGAAATGATGTTCTGTCCACGTCACTGTGGAAGAATTTGTTTGGACATTCTGCTGGAATTCTCGTGGACTGACCACCAACCCTCGAACAATGCTGCCGTTTGTGTACAAAATGGCTGTAAACAGGCTACCCACGGAAGCACTGATTGATACTGATTGCAGTTCCCTCTCTAAATGTTTAATCTTTATTAGTCGTATTAAGGAAAGCATAATTGTGACCCTTTGATGTGGGATTTTCTAGAGCTTTGAAAATGATCCCTGGGAAAGGTCACTTCTCTTGAGCCTTGTGTTTTGTTTTGTTTTTCGGATATTGAGCATCCCCCTTCCCAGGACCCAAACCACACATGCGCACACATATGTTAAAAGGAAGTAAACAAGGAGGATGAAAATGGTCAAGAAGGTGAATCCACTCTGCAGTCGTACAATCTCAAAAGGCAGGTCGAATGGATGACCTCCAGGCTCTATCGATGCCTTCGTTTCCTGCTCCCGCCATTCCCTAGTGAATGTATTTTCAAGAGTCTTGGGCTTATGAGACTGAATCAGTGTAGCAGCACCCTGGCTTTTATTATTATTTTATCCTTTTCTGATGTACTTGGCTCAGTAGTAAAGATGCTTTTAGCTGAAACCAGTTTGGCTTAGTGGATAGAGTGTTGGCCTGTGGAGTGAACGGTCACAGGTTCGATTCTGGTCAAGGGCACTTACCTTGGTTGTGGGCACATCTCCAGTCAGGTGTGTGCAGGAGGCAGCTGATCGATGTCTCTCTCTCATCGATATTTCTAGCTCTCTATCCCTCTCCCTTCCTCTCTATAAAAAGTCAACAAAATATATATTTTTTAAAAAGATGCTTTTAAATACCAAACATTACCTTCTAGTTATTTGCATTTTATTTTTGCATTCAGTAAATATTTACTGAGTGCCTACTATATGCCAAGTGCTATGCTAGATACTAGACTTTCTCAAGGAAGCTTACAATTAATTAACAGGGAAACACACTAATCCATAGCCAATTCTAACTCAGAGAAGGCAAGGGCAAGGCACCTAACTCTCTCTGAGGGCATCAGGGAAAGGTGGCATACAGAGGTGCTCAGAAGTCACTCCCTATTATTTAAGGACGGATGGATCTTCCCTGGTCAAAGTGTAGAGCGCCAAGGGAAGTTCTTTCCAGGCAAAACAGTCCGTCAGAGCAAAGGCATGGAGGTCAGACAGCCCGCAGCACGTCTCTGGACTACCAAATGGGTCCATCCGGCACAACACAAAACACCGAGGCCTGAACAGAGGTAGCAGAAATGCACAGGAAGAGGCATGGATAAGTCCAAAATATGTGAAGGAATTATAATCGGTATGGTCAGTAATATAAAAATATAATGAGTAAAGAGGAGGGAGGAAGCAAGACCTCCTAATGACTGAGCAGCCAGAAATACGATAACACCCAGTCAAGTAATACCTTTGGCATGCACTTTCCATTCTTCTGAAATCCATCCCCACTTTTCCCTTGAAGATCTCTCCTCAGAAGCCAGTTCCTATGGTATGATGGCAAGTCTGTCCAAAAAACACAACAGGTGACCCAGATCAGAGCCACCAAAAATACTGCCATTTCCCTGGCAACGTCATGTGTGAGGGAGGATGAATGGGGTGTTTGTACCGCTCGTGGGCAAGTGAGGGAGGCCGGGCTCCACCTGTCCTCAGCTACTCCAGCTAGGGTTTGAATGTCAGTAAGTTAGTGGAACCTTCTAGAAAAGAGGCTCTCTTCTTTGAATTGGGATTGAGAGTTTGTAAGAATATGAAGCGAGGTCTCTTGGTGTCCTCTAGCCACTCCAGGAAGAGAAACTGAGAACGTAGACAATGGAGAAAAGCAGAGCTGAGTGAGGGAGCAAGAACCTGCAGGTTGGGTGACATTGTGTGAACCCTGCTTTCAGCCAACCTACAACCAGACTTTTCAATCATGCAAATCAATATGCTCAAGCCATTTTTAGGAGGGACTCATAGTAAATGCATAAGTCAAGGGCAATGTCTGGGGTATTTAAATATATATGTCTGAAGCTCCGAGGAGAAATCTTCCATGCATTTTGTTATCTGCAAATGGTTGGTTTTAAACAGGTGACACTCAAGTGACATGAAAAAGGCTAAAAGAAAACCACAGGAAACACCAACATTTGGTCAATTAGTCAACAAATGCTAATTGAGCACTTACTCTGGCAAACACTACATTAGTAATAAAAGAATAAATCTGAAGTTCAGCCAGATTCAACACATCTATCTATTCAGCACAGTGGAAGGGAGAGAGAGGAATGGAAGACCTAGTATGTGTTCTCTAAGCACCTAGAGACTGTCAGATACACGGGTGAGAGTAGGTGGTGCGTCCACAGCATGGCCCTGCCTGCCCATTCTCCCAGCATCGTCAGAGAAGGCTTGAGCAGGAAGCGCATTGCTGACATCAGTACCCTTCATGTTTAGTCAGGAAAGACTTCTATTTGTTCCAGAAATGGTGAGCCTTTGACATCTACCCTCACCTTCCTATCTGTGAGGTCTGTTTCACCTAAAAAGTTGGAGTGGATGTGCTCACACCAGACCGTCTAGGTTCATCTCCCAGAATTTAACTTGTGCCAAATCAGTGCTCAGATACATATGGCTTCAATGGAAGGTGTCTTCTGATAGCAAACATATTTTATAAGCATTCTTTTCCTTTGCATTTTCTTTTTTTTATTATTGATTAAGGTATTACATATGTGTCCTTATCCCCTCATTGCCCCCACACACTCATGCCCTCACCCCCATGTTGTCTGTGTCCATTGGTGAGGCTTCTATGCATGCATACACGTCCTTTGGTTGATCTCTCCCCTTTACCTCCTCCCTCCTCTGCCTTTCCTCTGAGGTTTGACGTTCTGATGGATGCTTCTCTGTCTCTGGATCTGTTTTTGTTCATCAGTTTATGTTGTTCATTATATTCCACAAATGAATGAGATCATGTGATACTTATCTTTCTCTGACTGGCTTATTTTGTTTAGCATAATGCTCTCCAGTTCCATCCATGCTGTTGTAAATGGTAAAAGTTCCTTCTTTTTTATAGTGGCGTAGCATTCCATTCTGTAGATGTGCCAGTTTTTAATCCACTCATCTGCTGATGGGCATCTTAGCGATGGTGAATTGTGCTTCTATGAACATAGGGTGCAGATATCCTTTCTGACTGGTGTCATTTTCAACCTCGGGTCCCTGCAGCAAATAAGAGCTTGACCTTATGTTGTGCTGCCCCACGAAGTGTTAGGGCCACACTTCCATCAGCCATCGGTACCCTCACTGTGAAGGAGAAGGTGCCGAAGCTCTGAGGGAAGAAAAACAAAACAGGGAGGCGAAAAGAGAGAAAGAGACACCACAGGAACTTGGACTTGGTGTAACGGAAAATATACGGCCGGAGCGGATAGAAAATTCCCTATCATTTCTTCCAACAAAACAGCTCTCATTTCCTTTTCCACTCTGAGTTACACACTGCTGGAACACATTCAGCTGCTTGGCACACAGTGGTCCCTTAAAGCCAGGGGCAAAGATTTGCTCCTTGACTCGCCCTGTTCACTGTACACACGGAAAACAGCCTTAAAGCTGTGAACCCTCTTCAACCCCACACAATGATTGCTCCTAAATGGGGCTAGAAGAGAGTGTGTGCTCCTTTCTGCAAAATTACTCTCTCACTTGAAAAACTTCTCGAGGCTCTTGTCCTAATAACATCACTGCTCCGTTGCAAATGCAAGAATGTCTTGTAGCTCTCTCCTCTCCGAGTTCTTGGCACTGGTGCCAGTGGATAGGCTAAGCCGCTGAGGTGGCCCCATTCAGAGGAAGAAACGAGATGAAAGAGAGGAATGAGCCACCGAGGGCCCCGCTTCTCCAAACGCTGACTGGAGTTCACAGAGAACCTCATTTAGGATTTCTTTAGGGAAAGACGCAGCGTGCCGGACTGTAAAGGAAACACACCCTTCTCAACAACAAGCACATTGGCTAAAACCGGTTTGGCTCAGTGGATAGAGCGTCGGCCTGTGCACTGAAGGATCCCAGGTTTGATTCCAGTCAAGGGCATGTATCTTGGTTTCGAGCACAACCCCAGTGGGGGGCATTCAGAAGGCAGCTGATGGATATCTCTCTCTCATTGATATTTCTACTTCTCTATCCCTCTTCCTTCCTCTCTGTAAAAAAATCAATAAAATATATTAAAAAAAAAAGCACATTGTTTTGATTTGTCGTTGCTTTTTCATCTTTGTTGTCTGTGTCCACGGTTGCTTTGTTTTTTGGCTGTCACAGAGAAACAACGCTGTACACAAAGTTGTACACAGAAAGGGGAGCTCTTTGGAAGGTCGAGGTCGCCTGTTGCTCTCCTGGATGAGGCCTGGCCTATGTGAGCTGACCTGCAGGCCGCTCTCAGGAACAGGATGTTGAGTGTCTTGCGGGGTCTTTAAGGACAGCCCAGGAGCGTGGCCAGCCATCCTCTGGGACACATCCTCCGGCAAAGGACAGTCCGGACAGACTGAGGAACATTCCACACCCACCGCCTGTGCAGGTCGCCTCCCTCACCGAAGCCTGATCAGATCTCACCCGGCAGGCAAGCCCCGACAGGAGACAGGACCGCAGCTGCTGGGAAGGGCAGGGAAGAAGGGATGCGAAGAAGACAGGACAGGTGACCAGGTCTAAAGTTGAAACCCCCCAAGTAGAAAGGAGGAGGGTGGGGGGGTAAAAAGAGAACGCGAGGACACGGCAGAAACACAGAATCCAAAGGAAAACAGGCTGCATTTCCTGCCACCTCCCCGCTCGCTGTCAGCATTACAAAATACAGTAACACAGCCCCGGGCGGCAGGGAGAGGAAAGGGAACCGAGGCAAAGTTCAAGGCTGGGGGAGGGAGCGGGCGGGAGGGGGGCTGCAGAGAAAGTGTTCCGTGCGTCCAGGGAAGGAAGGAAGGAAGGAAGTGATGCAACGCCGCGAAGAATGCGAGATAGCCCGAGCGGTTCCACTGGGACCGGACCGTGTGAAGGAGCCCCAGGCCCGGGAGTGACTGATGGGAAAGCGCCTGGAACAGGCCTCGGCCAGCTGACCTCGATGGATCGGAGGGGAAGCGGAGACATGGGTCTGGAAGGAACAAGACGCTTATGTGGGCCCCCGTCCAAGGAGGGGCGGACAGCCTTGATTGCATCTTGAGAAAAAGCTGCGAAGGATAGAGATGAAGATAAGGCCTGGAGAGCGTGCGGGCAGTCCCAGGGCTGAAACGTACATCCTCTCTAGCCCCGCAGATTTCCAAAGCGTTTTCCAGCCCCTCTCTTCCTGCCTGAACTTGGGAGGAAGAAAGCTGAAGTAAGAAGAACCAAGGCCTCTCTAGCCAAAACCGGTGTGGCTCAGTGGACAGAGCGTCGGCCTGCAGACTGAAAGGTCCCAGGTTCAATTCCGGTCAAGGGCATGTACCTTGGTGGCGGGCACATCCCCAATAGGAGGCGTGCAGGAGGCGGCTGATCGATGTCTCTCTCTCTCATCCATGTTTCTAACTCTCTATCCCTCTCCCTTCCTCTCTGTAAGAAATCAATAATAGATATAGATATAGATATAGATATAGATATAGATATAGATATAGATATGGATATGGATATGGATATGGATATGGATATGGATATGATATAGATTTAGATATAGACATAGACATAGACATAGATATATAGACATAGATAGACATAGACATAGACATAGACATAGACATAGATATAGATATAGATATAGACATAGACATAGACATAGAGATATAGATATAGATATAGATATAGACATAGACATAGACATAGACATAGATATAGATATAGATATAGATATAGATATAGATATAGATATATATATGAACCAAGGCCTCTCAATTCTGCCCCCAATTTTTCAGTCAATTAGCCATCGGACTGGATCCCTCTGCATCTCTATTGATTCGGCCTCGAAATGAGCGCGCTGGTCCCCACTGGTTTTTAGCAGAACAGCCTCACTCACACGCCTCCCACCAGCCCCCACAGAAACCTTACACAGCCTGCGGGCTGCAGAGACTGCAGGGAGTCAAGGCAATGGCCGTCTTAATCCCTATGGGGTCACATTTGGGGAAGTACCAGGCACGCCGCAGGAGATGCTCAGTGGATGTGAGTTAAGAGAATCGAAGCCGACCACATCCATGAAGCACGTAAAAGCAGAGCTGTCCCGGCTGAGACTGTATGTCACCGACTGTCATCTGCCCCCTTCGGTTGGGGGGTCCCTGTGGGAAGGACAGGCCTGCAGGAAAGCCAGTTGACCATCCCGGGCCTGGACGCAGAGGCTCCTCCACAAGCCTTCATTCTCTGGGCTCTGGGCGCGGAGGCCCAGCAGAAAGTGGTCCGCTTTGGCCCAAATTCACCTGACGGAGGGGTCCCCTCCCCGCCTCAGCCTCTACTTCAAAGCCCCGGTCTCTCCACCCTCTCGCTGGTCCGGTTCTCCCTCCCTTTGCAGGAGATGAAAGCGTTTTTCCAGACAGGCCTGCTGGGAGTGACTTCATGGAAATGAAGGTCTTGCCTCCCTAACGCGCCTCTCGCACGGGGAACCCCGCGTATTTATTTATTTTTTAAGAAGCGGGCTGGGAGGTTGGCGTTTCCATCAGCCGGGCAGGGATATATTTTTTTTAAAAAATAAAAGCTCTGCTCCTCGGTGAGACATGCCTCACATTCCGGGCTCCCCACTTCAGGCAGCAAGGTGCTGCTAAATATGCGGTGGGAATGACACACGTCTGGAAACCCCGTCTCAGAGCTGCTCGCTGGGGCTCATACAATGGAGGTGTTGTGAGTGAGCGGTTCATTGAGGAAGGCAGACGGCAGGATCCTCAAAAGCGAGCCCGGTGCCACCTTAGGCATCTGGCATTCGTCCCCCTCCTCCCCCATGTTTTCCAGGGGGCCTTCTACTGGAGGGAGGCTCACACCTCCGGAGGATGAAGGCCCAGAATGTTCTGGCCATCCAGAGGAACCCAGAAGTAGCACAAGTATCTTGAGATGGAGTAAGGCCAGGAATTCTATCGACAGGGAGGGAAATATCAACATACCACGGATCGGCTCCTCATAATTCACCTTCGATGTTAGCAAGCTGGGTAGGCACTTGACCGGTTGCATTCTGGACAGCCTAGAGTGCTGCTGCTTGTCCAAAGGACAGAGGTAATCGGTGGAACCCAAAGTATTGTTCTCTCAGTTCATGTCAACGAAGATAGCCTTATAGCAGCGGTTCTCAACCTGTGGGTCGCGATCCCTTTGGGGGGTCGAACGACCCTTTCACAGGGGTCGCCTAAGACCATCGGAAAATGCAGATACTTACATCATGATGCCTAACAGTAGCAAAATTTCACAGTTGGGGGTCACCATCACATGAGGAACTGTATGCAAGGGTCGCGGCCTTAGGAAGGTTGAGAACCACTGCCCTATAGTGTATTCTGTGGCCCTCCAGGGCGAAATGCAAATTAAAAAGTGGCATGAGATGGCTGAGGCTTACACTAATGGGATACAGATTGGATGAAATGTAAATTAAGTATCAGAACAGGAAGACATTTGTCCCAGTTGCAGGAAGTGTTGAAAGTCGTTGGCCGCACATTCGCCGTGCAATCTCAAACATACCAGGGGTTTAACCCTTGCCAAAACGGGAGATGCGGTTCATTAAATCTGAGGGGAAGACTTGGCGGTTAGCTTTCAACAGCCTCGAAGAATCTGTTAGACAACAACCTGTGTGTATTGTTTAGATGGTTGACAGGTAAATGAATTAGAGATCTGAGACAATTTTCCTCAAAATATGTGTTTTTTATTTAATGAGAGGAAAGGTGTTTTGTTTTTTGTTGTTTTGTTTTGTTTTGTTTTGATCCTTGAAAAGTTTGGGGAAAACATCTTTAGTGAGTGATAAGATTAAAATTCGTCTAATCCTGTTCCAAAAAAAGGGACTCCGTGTACACTTAGAGATTGATGTGCCAGTGTTAATGGCCACCAAACAAACGGGGAACTAGGAGTGGCATTCCCCAGAAATCTGGAAACTGGAAAACAATGCTTGACCGTGAGTGGGGAGCCATCTGGGGGAGCAAGCGGAAGAGAAAGCTGGTGGGTTGAGGCTCCAGGCAGAGGTCAGGGTCCTCTGAGTGTCTGGACCATAAACCAACTTATTCGTTGTTCTCTGGCTTCCCTGGTGCTCCTGCCTTTTCCTTAAAGTGCTAGTCCACCCTGTATTATCCAAATCTGGAAGGATAGCTCCCAGGAAAAAGAGGAGATAAAAGCATAAATGTGAGCAAAATCATATCTGGGCATGCACATACACACACACACACACACACACACACACACACCTCCATGCACATGTATACACACACACACATCTTCCTGTGCATGTACACACACACACACACCTCCCTGTGCATGTACACACACACACACCTCCGCACATGTACACACACACACACCTCCCTGCACATGTACACACACACCCCTCCCTGTGTATGTACACACACACACACACACCTCCCTGCACATGTACACACACACCCTCCCTGTGTATGTACACACATACACACATTTTCATGCACATGTGCCACATGCACATCTCCCTGTGCATGTACACATATATACACACACACCTCCCTGTGCATGTACACATACATACACATATACACCTCATGCACATGTGCACACATACACACACACACCCCTCCCTGTGTATGTACACACACACACACACCTCCCTGCACATGTACACACACACACCCCTCCCTGTGTATGTACACACATACACACACTTCCATGCACATGTGCACACATGCACATCTCCCTGTGCATGTACACATATATACACACACACACCTCCCTGTGCATGTACACATACATGCACATACACACCTCATGCACATGTGCACACATACACACACACACCCCTCCCTGTGTATGTACACACACACACACACCTCCCTGCACATGTACACACACACACCCCTCCCTGCGTATGTACACACATACACACACTTCCATGCACATGTGCACACATGCACATCTCCCTGTGCATGTACACATATATACACACACACACCTACCTGTGCATGTACACAAACACACCCCTTCGTGCACATGTACACGCACATACACCTCCCTGCTAACACTCAAGATATAAGTAACAAAGAAACCACTATGGAAATTTTTTCAAATTTCAGAGAACTTCTCAGGGTAAAACAAAGAGTTAAGACTGTGTGCCTTTGTACCTGGTTCCCTTTAGCCAAGTAAAGCAAATGCCACACAGCGTGCAGTTTTGGTGTTGATCATCCAAGTCGTCGTTTTGGAGCCAAATATACAGAGATCCGAGTGAAATCTGATTTTGCAATCACCAGACACAGAAATCGTTGAGTATGTTTGGCGAGGCTGGGTCTCGCTGGTCCTGCAATGGTACTGGAACACAAAGTTGGATTCTTTCCCATAATAGTAGGCTGTTATTTTTTGCTTTTGATTTTATGAAAATCAAAACACATGAAAACCATTTCACCCAGGAGCTTAGGGCCTAAGCATGGTAAACAGTTTGCAGTAATTTATTCTCTGCCTCTACCCTGCCCTTTGTATCACAGAAAAAGCAAAGATGTGGAATAAGGACCAGGTTCAATTCCTGTTCCTGTCACCAGCGTTCGAACCTTGGACTCATGTCTTCTCTGAGCTTCCATGCCATTAACCCATAAAACAGGAGTAATTGCACACAGTTCTTGTGATGACCTTGACGTTTCACAGGGTAAATCTAAAAAGCTCAGGATGCATTCACAACGCGCTGCTCTGGGCTGGTGGGCAGAAGCAGACAGAAAGCCATGCCTGCCCTTCCAGTGGAAAGCAGATAACGAACTACACAGAGATTCCACCCAAATACTCACAGGCCAGTTCCACGGGCTCTCGTTTGTAGATCTTAACAGACTTAGGATTTTGAAACTATGTACAGTGGTACCTCGAGATACGAGTGCCCTAAGATACGAGATTTTTGAGATACGAGCTGTGGAGCCAGCGATTTTTACTTTGAAATATGAGCAACATTTGAGATAGGAGTCATCGCGTGGATCGGCCAGCTGCACACGACTCACCAGTTTACCAAGACTGGAGCGTCTCATAGTTTCCCACGCCTCAAGGTTACGGAATGAATTACACTCGTATCTCAAGGTACCACTGTATATGAATATATGATTAATGTTTATATCCCCCACTACTGTGTATGCTTCATGATGGTAGAGACCAACTACTGTAGACCCATACCATGCACAGGGTAGACCAAGATGCATAATGAAAGAATAAATGAATGAGTGTATCGTGGCAAGGAAATAAGCAGAAGCCTGATGCATCCAGAAAATGGTGATTCGAGGAAGTAAACCTTTCCATGGGGTGGTCTAGAACAAGCATGTCAAACTCACAGCCTGCGGGCCGCATGCAGCCCACAATGAATATTTTTGCAGCCCAGCCAATATAAACAGCACATAAGAAAGATTTTAATAAAAATTTTGTAACTTAATTTTTACAGCATCCTCTTATACATAGTTATTAACAACGAACTACAGCGTTCACTCATGACTGGTTACCATAATCATGTTGCATTCATTTTCCTTACGCACAGGCACACCATTTCTCTCCACTAATACCGGCAGCGAATATTTTAGCAGCCGATGGCCATGTCAGTTAGTCTTGGACTGACTTGTTTGGTGTGCACAATAGGAACTATTTTGTTTTTGGAGAACAAGAAAAATAGGCTCATTTGCATTATGCTTATTCATCTGTGCAGCTCTTCATCGCCTCGTAAGTTAATGTTCAAGAAAAAAATACTAATTTGTATTAAAATGTTGTATAATTTTATGTTAACGCTGACTCCTTTATTTCAGCCCTTTGTAGTCAGCATGTCTCTCTCGAAATAAACCTATGTTTTCTATGAAAATGGATGCTTTTGTTTTCCTGCAGCCCGCATGAACTTGAACCTTGTTTATTTGGCCCAGGTTAACATGCTTGGCCTAGAAGGTCTCTCTAGGATGCTCACTTCAGTGATAAGAAGGAACCAGTCATGTGGATGAAAAGGGCCTGGAGAGAAGAATTCTCGACAGGAAGTATCCAGGGCAAAGGCCCTGGGACAGGAAAGAGCTTGGAATGCTGTCAGCAGTGGGAAAGGGGCAGGGTGGCCGGCGCAGGGGGAGTGCTCCATCTCACAGGGCCTGCAGACGTGCTAGGTTTGAGTCCTATTCTAAACATGTAGTGAGTTCCCTTTCCCTCCTCCACACCTCCCCTGGTTGCGCAGTTTTGTCTGAGTGTCAACATGAGCACACATTTAAAATGTAGGCAACAGCCTTGGCCAGTGTGGCTCAGTTCCTGGAGCATCATCCCCTGCACCAAAAGGTTGCCAGGCAAATAACCTGGCGGGCACATGCCCAATTGCAGGCTCGATCCCCAGTAGGGGGCACTAGGAGGCAGCTGATAGATAACTCTCTCTCTCTCCCTTCCCCTAAAGTCAATAAAAACATATTTTTTAAATAATAATTAAAATTAGGCAAGAATGCTAGATAGCAGATGATTAACCTCAGGTTATGAGAAGCAGATGTCCATGTTCAGAACCGGGAAGGGACGTGAGCTAATGCATCCAGGAAAGCTTCACCTACTTGGGAGTTTACCTCTAATATCAGGGCTTACTCTTGAAATTATTATATTATCACGCACTAGGCTCCCCACTTTACAGAGCACCCAGAAACCTGACTGCCCCAGGACAAGACTCTAATTCACACTTTCTTACCTATACTTTGGAGGATGCTCAGAAATTTTTGTTAAGCCAGTCGTTGCAGCATAAGCCTAAAACCCGGCTTTCTCTCCAGTTTTACTGCTTGATTTCCCCTAAGTCACTTAAGCTCCACTCTCAGCTTCCTCTCATGTCATCGAGGTCACCTTCCCTGCAGATGTCGCCTTCAGCTTCTACCCCAACTCCATAGACCAGTGACGTGCTCATTCATTTCTGCCCTGTAAGCAAATTCAACCTAAGTCACCGCACAATAGTTCCCTCTTTCAGGGACAGGAAACTGGAAAGTTCTGCTGATTTTTCCGAAATTTCATGGTTTGTATCTATGGGGTCCTGTGACTCTGGCTCTGAGTGTGGATCTATTTCTCTAGTTCTAGGAGATTCTCTTTCTCTCCTCTTCTTCCTGCCATGACTTTTGAGAGCAATCTTAGCATGGCCTCGCATTCCGGTCATTACCTGGCCCCATGTGCAGCAGCTCATGCTCATAAACGGGATGGATGAGGACTTGGGCCCCAGGACCCACTGTCCGCCCTCTGAGGTCTGCCTGGAGCAAGAATCTTGAATGCACTCCTCCCTGCTCTACCAGGAAGGACATTTCACTTTGGCGGAGGAAGTGTGCCAAAAACTTCCTGGATATTTTGTCTGGAACTTTCTTTGAAATATGCAAAGTAATACTATGTGATGAAAACTTCTTATAGCTATGCTACTTCTTTAAAATGATACCTAAATTACGTATTACTAGTAAATGACACTGAAAATACTAATGTTGTAATGTAAGATAAAAAAATAAAAGGAGTCTAATCCTATCTAATAAAAGGATAATATGCAAATTGGCCATCACTCCAACACACAAGATGGCCAGTAGGGAAGGGCAATTGTTGGTGATCAGGACAGCAGGGAAAAACAGTTGTGGGCAATCAGGCCAATAGGAGAGGGCAGTTGGGAGGGACCAGGCTGCAAGGGAGGGCAGTTGGAGGCAATCAGGTCAGCAGGGGAAGGCAGTTAAGGGTGACTAGTCTGGCAGAGGAGGGCAGTTGGGGATGTCCAGGCCTGCAGGGGGGGGCAATTGTGGCAAATCAAGCCAGCAGGGGAGTGCAGTTGGGAGGGAACCAGGCCTGCAATGAGGGCAGTTGGGGGCAATCAGGCCAGCAGGAGAAGGCAGTTGGGACAATCAGGCCTGCAGAAGAGGACAGTTAGGGGTGACCAGACTGGCAGAGGACAGTTGGGGATGACCAGGCCAGCAGGGGAAGGCAGTTGGGGGGAACCCAGGCTTGCAAGGAAGGGCAGTTGGGGAGTACCAGGGGCAACCAGATCAGCTGGGGAGAGCAATTAGGGGCAAACAGGCCAGCTGGGGAGAGCAGTTAGGGGCAACAAGGCTGGCAGGGGAGGGCAATTAGGGTTGATAGGGGAGGGGAGCAGTTAAAGGCAACCAGGCCTGCAGGAGAGGGGAGTTAGGGGTGACCAGGCCAGCAGGGGAGGGCAGTTGGGGGGAATCCAGGCCTGCAGGGGAGGACAGTAAGGGGCAACTAGACCAGCAGGGGAGAGCAGTTAGGGGCAACTAGACCAGCAGGGGAGAGCAGTTAGGGACAACCAGGTTGGTAGGGGAGGGCAGTTAGGAGTGACAGGGCCAGTGGGGAGGGGAGCAGTTAAGGGCAACCAGGCCTGCAGGGGAGGGGAGTTAGGGGTGACCAGGCAGCAGGGGAGGGCAGTTAGGAGCAATCAGGTCGGCAGGTGGTTCTGATGTACAGACAAGGTTGCATCCACTGTCTTAGGGAAGCTAACATGTGAGTGTTCACTCTGAGCAAGACCCTGTGCTAAGTGTCTTATGTGCATTTAATTCTCAAAGTAATTCAACAGGGGAGAGGAGGAGGGCTTAATCTTCTCTTACTGAAGAGAAAACTAGGATTCAGAGACATGGAATAAATTGCTCCAGGCAACCCAGCTTGTTTGTGAACTCAGGTTATCTGTCTCCTGTGGCGTCAAGTAAAGAAAGAATTCTCCCCAGTCCTGGGAGGATGCTTTCTAAATATCTGAATAGAGAATCTGGCGTACACGCTTTTAAAATGTTGAAGCAGGATGCCCAGCTGGTGTGGCTCAGCAGATGAGCATCAACCTAGGAACCAAGAGGTCGCCAGTTCAATTCCCAATCAGGGCATATGAGCGGGTTGCAGGCTCGATCCCTGATGGGGGCCCAGCAGGAGGAAACTAATCAATGACTTCCTCCTTCATTGATGTTTCTCTTTCTCTCTCTCCCTTCCTCTGTCTCTAAAAATCAATAAAAATCTATTTCAATAAAATAAAATGTTAATGCAAGAGTTCTTCGTAAGTCTTCCAACTAGCAATTATCTCATCCCTGCGGAACTCCATCAAGTGTAAATGCATCTGTGATATCAGGAGTATTTCTGTCCCTTCATTCCCTAACAACCTGAATTGCATCAGCTTAACTTCATGCGTGTTCTGGTACATACTGTAATGCTTTAGAACTTACACTTCCAACTTGTTGCAAATTACAATGGTGTCCCACTACTTAATTGTATGGCACCGTCCAATTTCTCTCATGAAACGCGGCACGGTTCCTATTTATTTTTATTTCACATCAGTTTTCGGTAATAAACAGTTAAGTGCATTCTGAGAATTTCGCAAAGAATTTTGCAAAACTCTTTAGATGTATGAAGGCACTGTTGGGCTTTCACAAAACCGGTTTCAGGATTGCTGTCCCGGACACATTTCAACATCCCTGGCTTTGCGGAGATTTCCTCTCCGGTGCTTTGTTTAGGAGGAGCTGTGTTTTGCTGAACCTGCTGGAAAGAAACGCTCCTCCTTCCGGTAGTCACGATGCCCACTGACCTCAAGCAGAGGTGCAGGTGCAAGACCCTTTTTTCCTTAGCACCTCAGTCCCGGGCCTTTGAAGCCAAACTCCTTTGCCCAGATTTGTATAGCATTACCTGAGCGTAACATTACCCAATAAAGCCAAATTGAGGGGTTCAGGCTACAAAATAAGCCATTTCAATGCCAGGAATTCCGGATCCACTTATGGGGAAGGATTTGCGAGATAGCAGAGAGGACAGAGAACAAATGCTCTGTAGAAAGATCATGTGTGACTGGCCTTGCTCTTGTGTGATGAAATAGGCATTACCTTCCAAGTTGTTTTGCAAATGAAGGAGAAATATAGTCCACAATCTTGCAAGATAGCTAGTCTTCATTTGAATAACTGTGTCAGTGAGTGTGCACAAAAAGGAGAAAAGAAACAATAGTTAAAAGAATTGCCATCTTGGGTCCTTAGGTTCATATAAAAGGGAAATATTTTTCTACTCACCACCTCTTTTTTATTTCCCTTTACTATTAATATTTTAACTGGGGTCCTTCCTTATCGGGAATTTTGTCTTGTACTTTGTATTATAGCCTTGTACTCTGCAATTGGGTTATTTGGGAAAGAGTTATAATGGATAAAGTGAAAAAAAATATTTTCATATTTATTTTTAAAGGAAAAAAAC